>QKMV01004534.1:0-10080 GCA_003287335.1 Lednia tumana | reverse complement strand
ATTTTTAACGCCATAAGAAAAGCATTGTCCTCCAACGTTGATTGACTCTGGAATTCCTTGATCACTAGTCGTCCATTCTATGAGAGTTGTACAGTTAGATTAGTTTCTCTTTCTCTTAATGTTTGTTGTATATTTTATAACTGTATTTATTTTTAATGCGTAGGTATCGCTTAGTTATGAAACGTAAATAAATGAAATTTTAAATATTGATGTTTTCTTACTATTTTTTCTTACGCTTAACATAGCTGGGCTCTCGATCATTTCATTTCTTTTTCTCAATTCCAACTTCTACTCCGTCCATTTTAGACCTAAGTATGAGGCAGTGCCACTGGGAGGTGTGAAAAGAAATAATTATTTTGAGGTTCTCTAAAAAGATAGCGCTCGTTCTGTTAATTAAACACACATCTTGATAACCCTCTGTGGACTATTTTTTAACTCATGAATCGAAAGGCTGAATAACTGATTCAAAGAACTGAGGAGCTTACTTTCAAAACGCAACATGTCCAAAAATTTTCAATTTGATTTAGAGGTGGCAGTCAAGTGCAAACTGCATGTAAAATTGGCGTTTTTTTTGTCCAATTCGACCAATCAGGCATCGCCCACATTGCGCGTATTTCAAACTCCTCGTTGCATTTCATTACGGCTGTCACTTTGGTCGCATACCTTTGATTACAAGAGAAAATGAGTGATTCTGACAACGCCAACGGGCTAGTTTGAGTGTGTGAAAACAATAAAGAATCGAGGAAAAGACTTGTGAGTGTGCGGAATGTTGATAAAAAGAAGAATGCGAGGGATGTATGGCATAGTGTGTAATTTTGTGATTCCAGCAAGTGCAAATTTTTCGAGGTTAGAAGCCGAAAAACGTTTCGAAGCTGGTGCTGCGAATGCGAACATATAAATTGTTTAGTTGTTAACATTGATATTATATGTGGACGTTTTCTGAATACTGCCAATATTGATAGGTATCGTGACAGTGACCCAAATCTCTTGGCATCCTTTTATTTGTTGCAGCAAGACTCCTCGTGGGGCTCGCGAAACTTTGGCCTGACGATTGATGGCGACCGAATCTCGCTGAGCATTTAGCCCTAACGACGAGACACGTCAAACTTGCGTCAAACCAAGTCAAACCCCTAACGTTCCTTGCAGAGTAATCAAAACACGACCGGCCAATGAGAGTACGGTTCGGGAAGCCAATCAACATCGACCTCTAGTTCGTATCGATCGACTCCACGCTGGTCGATCGATCGAATCGCCTTGCCTCCTCGCTCGGCTGAGCGCCTGATACCAAACTCGCTGCAACTTGGGAGCCGATGGTAATTCTTGGCCACGCAGACGACGGGGACTCTGTTTCCTCCACGGACTAAGATTTACCATTTATTGTAGCCATCTTTTATACGGGGTTGCTTTGAAACAAGTCGCACAGTTAACGATAACGGTAACTCTCGCTGTTTTTAGGGGGTTTGGGGAATCTACTTGGCATTGCTGATAACAATGGTGACGTAGAATGGACACTTTTTAGGTTTACCGTGTTCAAAATCACCTTTTAGGGCTGGTTGGTTGGTTTGGTTTATGGGGCTGGTTTGAAACAAGTCACGCAGTTCACGATAACGGAAACGCTAGCTGTTTTCAGGGGATTTGGGGAATGGTTTTATTGTGGTTTCCAGAGCCATGATTATTTATGGTTAACGATTTTCCTCGGTTGTGCTGACGTAAGAATTTTCTTCTAGACAATTCACTTGACTCCTGAACATGATGAAGCGAGCTTCGTCGAAACGTCGAGAAGAACACGTACCAGAGAAAAACGGAGGATAATCGTGAACGATTGGGGGAATGTACTTGCCAATGCCGACAACGACGGTGACGAAGAAAGGACTCTTGTATCCTTATTCTAGGGTATCGCCTTGGAATAAGGTTTGCATGGCTATATCCATCACCTACATATCGAAGGGTGGCTGCCGTCCATGAGCGTCTTGCGGTGATTGCACCCATCGCATGGCCCCATACGCTTTCGGGGACAAATTTTTGCTTTGCCTCCCAGTGCCACGTGATGTTATGGATTACTTCTCGTAGCTTGCTTACGCCAATTTGCCCCTGCCCAGGTCGAAGCAGCCCAATCTTTTCAAGCTTCAATCGGCCCGCAGTCTGCCGTCCATGACGACATCGACCACGTGACCGATGGCGTCGATCTCGGCGTCTGATGATTTCCTATTGGCACACGGAAGTGATACGGGACAGACAAGCAGTGCAGCCAGGTCAGGAAAGATTACGTGGGGGGAGGCGTCGATACAGATCGAGAGGACGTCGTCTTGGCGTCGGCATGGCTCGACGTCCAGGCTGTTTTATCGGCGTCGTCGTCGTCGTCGTCGTCGTCTCGTGGAAGTGCCGGGCTCTCTGAGTCGTGACGACGCTATCTGATATCAGCTCTGCATTACCGTGGAGTGAAACGGACCGTGGAGGTTTATCGTAACACAATTAACAATAAAAGACACATTACTGAAGTATTTGTTTCCTTACATCTCGCATTCTGCCCTGTAGCTCGAGATCTCTGCTCTACCGTTCCTACTCGCGACGTCGTGGCGTCGACATAGAAATTATTTGAATTCAAATTTGGCGCCAATGCTGAACTAACGACGACCAATACGGGGGAACCTCCTCGCCTATCATAGACCCCTGATACTTGCTAAAATGGTTTTAAGAAGTATCAGTAGCCTATAACCTGTGAAGAGGTCTCCGTCGAAAAGAGAATATTTGAATTCAAACACGGCACCTCCACCAAAGACGGCGTCGCCCATCGAAGAGAGAAAAATATCTTCTAGTATCAGGAGACTATGACCCGAGAAGAGGTCTTGCTGTGGTTTTGGCTTAAAACGGGAAATCAGGGATTGCGTTACATGGAGAAGGACAGGAGGCGTGGAAACACGTCGGCACGCAGACAAACGTACTGGGAATACTCATTCGAAATTCATTTGTTTATTTGTTGCGCCTTTGCTTAACAATCAGCGTAAAATTGTCGCGATACGATTCCCACCTATCCTTATTTTTAGTCACGCCATTCTAGTTCAATTTGATTGGCAATTTAATACGAAATTCTCCCATATTTTCATTGCTCCAGCTTTTGCTCCAATGCCAGTTTTCGGGAATTAACTGAGAAACTATTTTCTTGAAGATCTCAACAATAGCATGGTTAGGAGCTACACGCTAGAGACAGATAGATGAGATAGAGTCTCAACTCTGTTCGGGGTTGAGAGTGCATCGGAAAATGTGCTCGTCAAAGGATATCCCGAGAGCTTTTTGAACAGGCTGTCGATCACTAGAGGGTATGTGGTGTGAATTCTGCATTCATTGAAATGTTTACTTATCAGTTACATTCCCTATTTCCACAAATGACAAGTGACAACCTTTGCAGAAGCCACAGACCCTTTCACACCACATACCCTCTAGTGATTAACATCCTATTCAAAAAGCCCACGGGATACCTCGTTTGACGAACACATTTGTCGCTGCACTCTCAACCCCGAGAGGACTAAGCAACTATGTAATCAATAGGCGAACTGCAAGGTATTTTTAACATTAATTATCAACCCTTTCCTTTGCCAGCTCCTTCGGTTTTTTACAATCCTGCTGCATTCCAACCAGGCATTTCCTTCTAGCCACTACAAATGTTTACAATTTATTTTGTTAGCAACCTTCCTAGTTTTGACCATCATAACTGGAATGCTATGGAATATGTCCTAATTTCAACCCCAGGCAATACGTTTGACACTAGGTAGAAACACAAGCACAACATTATCTATTACAGCTGAGAATAGGAACATGGTAGAACGTACTATACTCGTGTATAAATAATAAACTTGCAGTTAAAAACTTTTAACGATAAATAAATAAGCATGAGATAAAGCATAACAGTAAAAGCTATGAGTATGTCCTAGGTTATAAATATACAATACTAATATTTGTTCAATATAAACAGAACATATGCATGGTCATGGGCCATGAACTATGACTCAAATAGTCATAATATGAGTCATGAGTGAGGTCTGTTGCTGTTTGTCTGGACTCAATATGAGCCAATTCAGTACTGTGCTTGCTAATCACGTGGTGGTATGTACCAATGCATGTTTAGATTTTATTTAACTTTACCGCTTATCTTAAAATAACGACTATTCAATTTTACATTATCGGATATTAAGCATCACAGCTACTTGGCTTACTTTTGGTAGACGTAAGAGCAACCAGTACTTTATAAATTAATAGTATACATGTCATGAATTATAAATGTGTCGTATGACGTATTACAATCTATTTCGTGATATTCAGGCTGATCAGTAGCCGACATGATACAAGCTTACAAAAAAAGTAGGGCTACATTATTTATCAGCGTAAAGTGAAGCTCGAAATACTAATGAAACGATTGATTCGATTCCCGAAGTTACGTTACGGTACACAAGGAATCATAAACTGGCCGATAAAAGAGGTAGCTGATCTTAATTCCTTGATTGAAACACATCATGTATATCTCTTGCTCTCTCTTAGTGACTGATTTATGTTTCCTTGAGTGTACCTTTTCAAAAGTTTAAAAAAGTACATCACAAAATTATTCCCATGTAAAGCAACGCATGGACTATTACGGTATGGTTTATACAGCTACTGACGTCTCAAGCATGGACGCTTTTTTCGAGTCTGGTTCATAAAAATCGTTC
Source organism: Lednia tumana (assembly GCA_003287335.1). Classification (NCBI taxonomy): domain Eukaryota; kingdom Metazoa; phylum Arthropoda; class Insecta; order Plecoptera; family Nemouridae; genus Lednia; species Lednia tumana. The sequence goes on along the minus strand of QKMV01004534.1, from coordinate 5,380 downwards.
ATGCTGAGTTTCTGCAGCAGTTCGAACAGATGCGAGTATTGCCCTTTATCTGCGAGCTTCTTCGACAGCCTGACCAGTGAGCCGGCCTGTTCTTGGTAGAGTTTGTAGATCTTGAGGACGTCGCGGAACCGTCGATGCTCGTGACGTCCCGTGCGTGGGTTCAAAGCCCACGTCCCCGCATAAGTCAGCTGGCCGTGGAATTTGAGCACCAGCACAAAGATGTTGTCCAGGTGCTTCTGGAATTGTTCCGGTTTGCCGTGGACACCCAGCAGGCATCTGGAACAAGAGGCGTAGTTTTAACCCTTTCACTGCCACGAGCGCGATGGCGCTTTCTAGACCGCCTTGCCTGCCGTGCTAAAAGCGGATTAACGTGTTTCGACACCGTGCCATCTTTGGAATTTTTTCAAGGCTTCAGAGTTGAGATATGGCTTTCAACTTGAGCAAAGGATCTGGTAGCAGAGGATTGAGCAAAGGATCTGGTAGCAGAGGATTGAACTATCTGAAATAGTTTTGAGCTGATAGACAGTTGATAAGTGTTATTTTATTCAGTTTTGTAATCAACTTCTATGTTTTGACTAAAAATACCCACAGAAGCAGGCTATTCTAGCTAGAAGAAGCTCAATAGTTCAAGGGCTAAAAGGGGGGGGGGGGGAGGCATTAGAAGGATACACAGAACACTAACATCACTAGATCAGTTTTTTAGGGACAGTTGTCGATGCAGTGTGTCGTTACGAGTTAAGCCCCACACCCCACACAATGACACCAGCCCAGTAATCTCTCCGGTTGTAGGAGTGGTAAAAGTGATCAATTACCCACCCGTTAAAAATCTACTTAATGAATTTGAATCCACTTGATTCAAGTGGATTGAGTGCATTGAATGCAAAAACGTGAGTTTCTGTGTATGAATACCTATTAAATTAGGTGATGGCTTGTGTCAGGAATCTGATTTTTTTCGGAACTATTTCATTTTTTTAGCAAATTTACAAAAAAAGTATGTCCTTTTAAAACTTTTTACACTGTGTTTATTTTTTAAAATATTCTCCTATTGGCAGTTGGTAGTGTGTCTTTCAACCCCACCAAATGAAGCCAGCCGAGTGGCCTTCCCGCGTGCGCAAAAGGACTCACCGATAAAGCACCGTCTTGAGGTAGAACACGTGGGCGTTGTAGATCTCGTCCAACGTTGCAGCTTCCTTGAGGTCGTGTTGCAGTTCGCTCCAGCTCTCTTGCAGCACCTGCAACAATGGGACATGCTGACTGTATAGAAGCTTAAAGGAGGATGACTAAAATCTAGATAAATACACAAATGCCCCCATCTTTGGGATCAAGCTGGACTCAAATTTACAAACTTCAAAGTAAGATATTAATATAATTGTCACATATAATTTGTTTTTCAGAAAAATATAAAAATATTGCTTCGAATTGAACAAAAAACTCTTTGCAAGAGGAAGTTTGAGAGCTGTGTTTGACAGTTTGAGCGCAAAGATGGTGTATTATGTATTTATCTAGATGGCAGTGGTCCTTGTTGGGCACGGTGCCCTACACAAACTTGATACTCAACTATAAAGTCCCAGAAATTTCAAATGTTGCCAACAAAACTAGTGCAGTTCAAAAACAATATCAAATGGAGAGTAAGAAATCAGAATCAAGGGTCAGAGTTAAAATTAGGTACTCGGAAATGAAATTCGATCACAAACTTACTAGGTAATAAGTTTGTATATCACTGAAATCAAAATGTATTAACTTAAGATTATGAATTTCAGTGAAATTTTGATAAAGTTATCTGGATCAATCCCAGTGCTGCAAGCTAAAAGATTACAGTAAGTGGTATTCAAGAACTGGCAGAGGAGGCCTTCTAACAATGCCTGCTCTCTAACGCTTTCACGAGTATATAGCGTATTTCGTCTGTTATTTAAAAATATTTTAACACATTACTATCCTAATTTTTATATTGTATTATACGTGTGGGACTCCGGCCCTGTCGTCAGTAATAATGAAATAATAAAAAAGTAATAAAGTTTGAGAAACAAAGGCTATCGAGAAGCTATTTATTCTCAGTAATTGTCAGCCTTTCAGTAACTTTCCCTACATTAATTAAATATGCATCCAGGCAAAACGTACCGTGGAAGTGACATAGTTGTGCAAAGCGTGCAGAAGATGCGTCATCACGTGCCGAATCAGCTGCGTCTTCTTAAACTGCGGCGAGTTAGACAGATCTCGGTCGCGAGCCAGCTGCTTCATCGACAGAAACAGCTGTTCCATCACCCACGAGCTGCGACGCAGTTTCAGCAAGAACGAAAACACCTGCTGGTACTTGTTGATGACCTCAGGCGTCACCAGGATGTTAAGCGGCCACTCGACTTGGTACTGGAGATTCAGGCAGGAGAGCGTTTCCGGATCCGAGTGCTTGAACTTGTTCGGCTCGGCGCTTAGTGCAAACGCAAGCCGACGACTGTTTTGGTTCTCGCCTTCGATCGTCGCGGCCAAGGCCTGGCCGAGGATATCGCTTAAAACGCCGGGACTGAGCAGGTGTTTGGGATCCGTGCCATCCTCGAGCTTCTCGAAGAGTAGGAACGTGATGGCGTGCCCGAATTCGCCGTCGAGCAGGAAGTAGTAGTCGCGCAGACTCTGGAGATGCGACAGTAGTTCCAAGTCGACCAGAAAGTGCTTGAGGACGGCGTCGTTGACAAGTTTCATCTGCGTGCGGACCGGTATGATAACCATCTTCTTCAGCAGCTGGTTCACCGTCTCGAGATCTCCAACGAGGGAAGCGTCTGTCGCAGGCGTCGTTTCTTGCATCGGAGTCAAGTGCCTCATCAAGTTACCAGAGGAGCTGGCAAGGCGTTGCTGCCACTGTTCGTCGAACATCGAACACGGCCGATACGAGTAGAGACGGTTGAACGACGGCTTGGCGGAAACAAACAGGTCGGGTTCGGAGTCGGCCATCACGGGGGCCATGCCCGGAGTGACGCCCCCGCACGAGCTCACGGTAGACATGTTGGATTCTTCGCGGAGGTATTCCACTTTGGAGGTGGCCGCGTTTTCCGTGGGCGATATTTCCATGAAGGTCGGGTCGACGGGGACGTCATCTAGACGCACTTCCGGACGGGATCGCTGCCAGGATTGCGTTTGTTTCAAGAAGGTCATGGCGGACAGCGTTCGTGTGGGTTTCGTTGCGCCCGTGACGATGTCAAACTCATCCACGGCTACGGAGAGACAAGTTTATTCAAGAAATGCTGTCGTACAATGGTTGCGACGAGGGCACGTTAGTATGAGAAGCAAAATTAATTAAGTGGCTGCTACAAATAATATTCTAAAAAAATAAGTCCGTTTGCCAGCCCTGAACATGCACTAGCCACACTGCTCGTGCAGAGGTGGCAAACAGATCGGTTACCGAAACGAAGAAACCAAATGAGCAAGCGAGTGAAGCATTTAGTCTACCCTCAACTTTTGCGGCAGTTTTTTTTTTGCCTTTTTGTAAACACGCCAAAGCGCAAACGGATACAGCATCGTACATGAAATGTGAACCACCTCTGCAAACTAATTGAACTTTACAGTTTCAGGGGGAATTCGGTCCATCATTCTTCTTTTAAACATAAATAATGAAGAAACTGGAAAGGTCCAACAAGATTAACCAAGAAAAGAATTTAATCACACTAAAAAGAAGACAAAATGAAAGCAACAAAAATGTTCCCAATGTGCTCCATTATTTGACACATGCACGAAGCATTTCCTAGTAAAGAAGAGCTCTGATTGTTAAAGTGGCTACAAGGGATTGTGACTGTACCCTTTATTGCCAGAATACTCATATCGGTGAGATAGGTTGCAGACCTAACGCCAAGACAACATACAAGCTTACCCATATTAGCTGGAACTCCGGTTTTCTGCCAGATTACTTCCACTGGAGGCCCGGTTTCCGGCGAGGTTACTCCCACCGCGATCCCGAATTCCGTCTCCAGCACCTTCCGCCTTATCTCGCCTGCCGTCAGCGCCGGCTTTTGCCTCCCGACGATCTCGGGCCGGATGTTGGGCGGCTGCGAAATGCCGAGCATCCGTTGGCGGATCCGTTCCGCAGACGCCTTGCGCGATCCCAGCGCCGCCAGCCGTTTGTACTCCTCGGGAGAGAGATCCTTGCCCGGCTGCGGTGGATTCGCCGCCGGGAGATCGTTGTTGTTCGACATCCAGGGCTTTGCTAGGGCATCGTCGGAGCCGAGAACTCTCTGCCGGTTTCCAGAGGCCGCCGTGCATTCCGCGCTCGACTCTTGCGACGCCAGCCGCTTGGATTCCTCGGGAGAGAACTCCGTGGTGGGCTGCGGCTTTTCCGACGCTGCAAAGTCGTTGTCGTTGGTCGCCCACGGTTTCGTGAGGGCGTCGTCGGAGCCTAGGACCCTTTGCCGGTTTTCCAGCGCCGTGAAGCACTCTGCGGTGGCGTTACGCGGTTGGAGTGGACGGTATTCCTTGGGCCGGGGTTTCTTCGATGATGGAGGGTCGTTGATGTTCGTTGCCCACGGTGCCGTCAGGACGTCGTCGCTTCCGAGAACCTGAAACGAAACGTTGCACTAGCAGGATTTGTTCGACCGGAACCTGATGCCAGGTATGGCTAGGTAATAGCTATTTCTGCCAACAGTTTTTAATTCCGTACAATTGTATTTTTTTTTTGTTATGTACATTTTTAGCCTGCCTTAGTGCACTGAAAACCTGAACATCGGAAATTGGAAAAATGTCGGTTTCGAGCAATTTCTTGCCAATCGGAACTTGTATTCAGAAAATAATTTGGAAGCTGTAAGACTATCTAAAAAAAACAACAGCCGAAATAACGGCCGGGACGTTCCTGAAAAACTATGCACAAGATACTTCGGTTGGAACGTAATCTAGTATCTCCTTCTCATCCTACCATTCACCCAAACAGCCAGAAACACGTCTCACAGGAGAAGAACTAACGATTGGAGAAAAGCCGTCATCGTCCTAGTCCACGCGCGCCTGTTTAAGTTGACTTTCACAACAAAATTTCATGGAAGAGAATTCAATGACATTTTTAAATACTATGCTTAGCCCATTTCAATTGTCAATCCTTGTAAATATTTCATGAAATTATTAAAATCTATTTTTTCGTGAAATAAAATTGCTGTTCATCTCCGATACGAAACGCTTTAATTTAGCATATTTTCATCTTTGCAATATTTCTCGAAAGAAAATTTCAGGAATTGATTGTTTTTGACACCACACACCCAACGATAGCAAAAATGTTCATTACCATTCCACTTTGATTTCTTTCTCTCTTTCTTCCCCCATTCAACAATCGACAGCATTAAAAAAAAAAACTGTTAATAACTGGGTTAAACTGCTGAAAACTTAACTGAAACTAAACTGCCAACGTTTCGCT
>QKMV01004533.1:0-10080 GCA_003287335.1 Lednia tumana | reverse complement strand
TAGAGAAATTCACCAACCAGGAGAGGAGGATGGAGTATACATTCAAGTGACGAAATGGCGAGTACTTGCAATTTAACCTATAATTAGTCTTTTAAGTACAAATAAGGACTGGAAAAAAAGGCCTCCAACAAGGGAACCATACTTTAAAATTCTGCCTAGTCACTCTAAAAATCCACCGCACGCCCATGAATAACCATTTTTAAATCAATGGACCCAAACACCGTGTAATTTACTAAATTTTTTTCTTCTGCTCAGCTATGCTCTTGTTGAAATCTTCCTCAGGAGAGGTAAGATGTGGAGAACCATTCCGTCCTCAAAGTTGCTTTTGAAATCGTTTAAGACGGGGTTATTCTTCTCATTTAATTTTCCAATACACAAATATATCAAAGCAAAGAACTTAAGACAGCAAGGTATTTAAATTTCACGAAGCTTTTTTCCACTTCATCTGCGACTGCATCTGGGAGAGGGAAGATGTGGATGTTAAAAGTAGTTCTTAAATTCTTTGGGGCCTGATAGTGCCAATGTTTGCCTTCCCAAAGGCTACGATCCTCTAGGCTTCAATATCGAGGCTCAAATGAAGAAGTATCGAGGTATTGACGGAGATCTCTTTCACCGAGGATTGAAACACTTTCGGATGGAAGACGTAGCACCGCCACTGAAGTTCAGAAGTGGTTTTATTTTTCTTATGAACTCTATGAGGTACTAGTTATTCCATCCTGCAGCATTGAGAAGAGAATAAGAGAGAGAGAGAGAGAGAGAGAGAGAGAGAGAGAGAGAGAGAGAGAGAGAGAGCACTTTGGTATCTGAGTATGGAGTTTATGTTTTAAAATGATTCCTCCTTTCTTAAGCCTGTTTCACACATTCAAATTTTTCATCCAATTTTATTGACACATTTTCAGTATTCAATAAGTACAATAATATTTTGCAATGAAGGAAAGTGTGTCAATTAAATGGGATGAAAATTTGACTGTTTTATAAAGGTTTTATTCGTTCAAGTCAAGGTCTATAGTAGTAGAAGCAATAAGGACTTAGTTTCACAAAGAGCGCTGCAATCATTTTATTAAGTAATGGCAACGTGCAATCACCTAGAAGTATTTGCAATAACTTAATGCCTAGATTTGCTATTAATCTTCTTTAGAATAATATCCAATCAATTCTTTTAAAAACTGCCATCTTTTTGCATCGATAAAGATTACTTTTCTATGTCCCTGCTACTCGTAGCCACAAAGTGGCATGAAGTACACAATCTTTCAGCAATTATACCAGGGACTTTCCTTTCCGTAGACAAAAAGAGTTCATTATTGATTTTGACACTAAAATGCTGCTATTCCATGTGAATTTCAATTGAAATCCATATTTTAATTTAGAAATGTTGTGTATTGTAAATATTGATTTATAGCTCATGAAGATTTTTTGTTTCTCACACAGGTGTCAGGCATTTTTCTAGAATTTCCAAGACATTCATTAAATTACATCCACACCAAAATTCAAACAGCATCGTGGAGGTACCAAAAATACTTTATTATTCGATTAGCGTTAAACCGTTCAGAAATGTAACACATTCTATCCCTGCTAAGTTCCGCAGCTTACCTAATTGGCTTGACAAAGTCCGCAGGCTCGACCAGCGTTCCTGTCGGCAGGTTCTCCCACTTGAAGTGCAGCCCCCAGTTGAAGCCCCCGCGCACGAGCGGACTTGACGTGTACTCGAACGTGTCTGCGTTGATCACGTCGATGACAGGCGCTGCCACCGTCGTGCGCGACGCCGCCACCCGCGCAAGCAGCGGCTCCAGCCAGCGCTCGTTGGCCTCCACGTGGCTGTCCAGGAACACCAGCACCTGCGCTCACCACATAACCTCACTTCCGTGTTGACTGCATCGCAACGTAAGTCTACTTTGCAGGAAATACATATCTGGTTTGACATGGCAAGTCATTGGCAAGCTTGGGTAGTAACGCGCCGTTCCTAAATGACACTAGTTTTAAAAAACTTTTTACAATAGAGGCACTACTCTAAAAACAAAGAAACGAGAAAACTAGCAGCATTACTTGATTAAACAAAATTTTGAAAAGTAGCATCACGCTCCGCTTGCGTTACTTTTCCACCAGATGGCAGCACAAATTACAGTTTGGAGAGCCAGGATGTCTAGTCTGTATCGTGAAAACACTTTATTTGAAAAAAAAATGTCAAATTTTCCCCCAAATAAGCTTCAACTCACCTTCGCGAGTGTTTTACGATTTTAGGTTATTTCCCAACAATATTTTCTTCCAAAGGAAACGCAAAAGTAATGTGAAAGTAGTGCCACTTCTTTTTGTGATAAAAAGTTAAGAAGTGACACTGATTTTTGTAATGGTAACATGAAAAGTAGCGACACTCATTTTTACTCACATACCTAGTGAGTAAAGTAATACCACTAGTTGCATAGAGTGACTGACCCAAGATTGGTTATTTGCAGAACTTTTTTGGGTTGACTGTGACTCAAGGTAGTCCATACAATACAATGGCCTTTCTAATCTGCATGAAATCTAGTACAACCAGCAACCATACTTTTCCTGAGAAACAGGGTTTTAGACTAGTAACATTGGCATCCCTCCCCAAGTGGCACGAATCAAATCCCTTGCACAAGATACGTTGCAATGTACTCAGCTAAAGTACAAGTCACTCGGCCTTGTTTCTTCGGAGAGCCTCTACCCAACGAAGTGGGAGCACTATTTCTCAGGAAAAGTATTGTTATTGACAACTTATGGCATTTTCGACTGGGTGCACTAGTGCGCATTGAAGGCACTGTGAGACAGAGACAGTGATTGCTTCATCATGGTAAATTTTTGGATAGTAAAGGCGATAGTGCCGAAAGACACAGTTGGAGGGTTTGGGGTGCAGTCCTCATTCCCCAAGAAACTTTCGAGTTCAAGATTATTTTTTGAGAAAATCTACACGTTTGAAGTAAAATTGAGACCAAAGGATGGTGGCTTCAGAGCTAGTGCTTTAAAGAGTGGTTTCATGCAATTAAATTGTGTTCTTCGGGAGCTGAAAAAAACCTTATAAATAAAATACAAGATTACGGTTAGTTCAAAAAAAATCTCAAACAATTTTCGTGTTTGTTTACCCAGCAAAATTGGGGTATTTTAACATTTTGGAAAATAAAGAAGACATAAATGGCATTCTCTCGAGACTTCAAAGAGGACAAAGGCAAAATCTTAAAGACTGCCCTCTTGAATAAAGGACAGATGGCAACCCTCCGTGGTGCCAGCCAGTTGAAAATGCAATCAGCTTTTCTAGCTATAAAGTCTAGCTCTCAACTAAAGTGCAAGATTTTCCGACGTCTCGGGGTGCGTACCTCGCCGGTGGCGGCCTCAGCGCCGAACATGCGTGCGCGGATGAGTCCCTCGCGACGCTTGGTCTTCAGCAGCCGCACGGGGCTCTGCGCCAGATGCAGCGTCAGGTACTCCTCCACTTGCCCATGGAGCCCGACTGCGGAAACAAGCGGGCAATCAGCCGGTGAAACCTCGCTACTGAACGATTAACTACTCACACGACACAATAATTCTTTCGACTCACGTCTATCTCCTAATCTGACAACTAGTTAAAAAAAAAATGGTTTACAAACTGGGTGTAAATGCTAAGAAGTTCATTAAAACATAAAGAATGTTTCGGGAACTGCGCTGTTCCTTCAGGGGTAAAACGCTATCATAAGCGGTAATTGTTACAGCGGTTAAGGCAGTAACAGCAATTTGCCCCTGAAAAAGTGAACAGCATGGTCTGCAAAACGTTGGGAAAGTTCTACTTGATATCTTAGCATTCAAAGCCAGTTTGTAAATAAGTTTATTTTAACTCGCACGACAAGAGTTTTGCGTTCGGCATGATTTGGATGTCTTCGCTGTGACTGCAATTTAAGTCATGTGTTTCTTTGTTTTTATTTGAGGCAAGGTCTTTTTGTTTAGAGCAAGGCAAAGTGAAACAAAGCTTAATACATTTCAAGTCGCAGTGGCAGCTTGCAAACTTTGCGCCAAACTTCAACACTCAATCTACATCGACCTTCTGATTGGTTGTAGTTTGCGAACCCTTTGCTGCGGTCTCCACCTTACTTCGCTTTAATCGAAACAGTAATCTGTCTAAACAACGTGACGTAGTCGGAGTGATAATTTGATGGAAGCTGATAGAAACGACTGTAACCCAAAATAAACGACATCCAAAGACAACAACGACTCATTAAAAAATTCTTTAAAATCATGTGTATCTCTTAATCTTCTCATCTTAGCACTAGTTTTCAAATAAACTGTCATAAAAACTGGATTTGAAGGCAAAAAAATTCACTACAACTTTCCTGACATTTTGTTAAGTATGCTGCTCACATCTTCAGAAGTATTTCACCTCTGTAATCCCCTATAGAATCAAAGGTTACACAATTCGAACGAGGTGGAATGCAAAATTTGTTTTGTATTCAGTCGGTCACACTATAAAATTACAAGGTTAGTGAATGGCGACGTCGACGAATACGACGAATATTTATATCACTTCAAAAATGTCTGCTTGCTTGAGACAAGGGAGGCTCAATTCTTTGAGCAGGCAGACATGTTTGAAATGATATATGTTCTGGGAACGCAGTTAGCTCGTTAATCACTTTTAGCTAAAGCTTAAGAACGTTCCGTTCGCGATTAAGTCATTGACAGTGATTAAGATTCCTAATGTGAACAAGGCTTTAGCAGGTGTACATGCTCTTGTTGACTGGAATATTTGTGTTGCCTCTCTACAGCCTAGCAACTCTATGGCAGCGGTTCCGGCCTTGCTCACCGATGTCGCTGGCATCGTCGACAAGCAGCACCTCGTGGAGCAGCGTGGGCGGTGTGCGGTCCAGGATGCTGTGCACTGATCGAAGCAACGTTTCCAGGTGCTCGTTGTGGAAGCAGATCACGATGCTGGCTTTCGGCAGCGGCTTCGGGTAGCTCAGGTCGCGGCACCTGGCATAGACACGCAGAGGTGATCGATTAAGATCACGGCCTGCAAGAAGGCTGATGCTTTTGCCAACGCTGTCTGTTGCTATGCTATTAATATTGGTAAATTTTAACATTATGACATCACCAAGAAACGTGTATCCAAGGCATTGCAAGGATCAACTTTTTGTCTGCTGACACTGGAAATCAACATTTTTTTTCTTTATATCTCCGGAGTCTGCACACCAACGCTAAATTATGATCACATTTATAAAATACATACAAATCGCAATGGCTCACATTTTGTTTAAGTTTCTTAATATCTTACTTTAGAGTAATGAAGAAAACTTCAATTTTGGGTTTTAGCTCGGACTAAACACACTATTTACTCTAATAAACCGCTAGCATGGAGAGCGCAGGGCTTGCGTGCGTAAACCTAGCGTTGTCACTCGCCGCCAGGCGTTCGACTCACAGCTTGTGTCTAGTGTCAGGGAGCGCCCGGTGGCTTCCCAGCCGCTGGCTGACGAGGACGTTGAACGCGTGCAGCTTGTAGCCCAACTCACGCACTTCCTGGTCCTCGCGAGTCCGCACCAGCCCGATGAGCTCCCCGGGCGCTGGCGGCTTGGGCTGCAGTCAGGAATATTTTGGCGGTCAATAAGCATGCTGCCAATCTCTTAAATGCAATGCTCTACTCCACCTGGTTAGGCACCTTATACCCGTTTCCTTCCACACATTGTCAGAATTAAACAGAAAAAAGTTGAAAGAAGGCCTCAGAAAGCATTTTGGCCGTTTCATAAAAACCACACAAGACCCCAAACATTAGAGCTTATTTTGAGGTGTCAGCAATGAAAAGAGAGAGGGTAAGCATATGGCCATGCCCTTTTTGTAGAGGAACTATCCCAGCCAGGGAAGGTTGTGGGAAGTAACAGTAAACCACAACCAAGATAGCAGGCCACCAAGACCGAACCTAGGACCGTTAAGCAACATTGCGGTGGACCAAAGGTTGGATGGGTGACCATTCACACCAAGGTTCATTTCTGTTCGGGAGAAAGGCTGGAGGGTTTGAAGTTAGTGCGACAGCTTCAATCCCCTTGCCAATCCACCTCTCGGCAGTACGGATTAGTGGAGGAATCCCATGCTGTTCGAGTTGTACCGTCCTTCGGAAGGGACGTTAAGCGGTGGTACCCTTGGTGCTTTTCGACAGAAGTAGGCTACGTGCCGGCACCGGGTTTCCCCTCTTCCCTGTTAGGTTCATCATCACCCTCATTATCACCCTATTATTCACCGACGCCAATGGACCAGTGCCACAGGGCCAGTTGTCAATACAGTGCGTCGTTAAACACCACTACAAAAAAAAAAAAAAGAACCTAGGACCTTTAAATTGCAAGGCATACGCGCTGTCTGCACCGCTATCCTGCTTGGTAAAGACGTATTAACACATAACAGAAAATAAGCACCCAGAACCATAGATATGCGTGCAGAGTGACACCAAACAATCACCTGAAGCCGCTTGACGAGCTCAGGCGAGTTCTTGTGGTACTTGCGCTTGCCATACTCGGGCAGCTCCTCGGACGGCAGCTTGGGTGAAGCGTGCGATAGCAGGTGGTCGCGGTGCTCGGCCGAGAGCTCCGTTACGCGTAGGTAGAGGTAGAGGATGATGGTCCACGTGGCCAGGACGAACACGACTTTGAAGGCACACGAAGAGTACGTACCCATTTTCGATTTGTGAAGGAACGTATAACTGGAATGATTCTGAAAGCTACCAATTTAATACCTTCTGTCAGGTCAATGGGAAGGAGGTCGAGCAGCTGTCAGAGCCTGCTACAGATTGTTAGGGATTTAGTCGTTTGGAGCTTTGCGAGAACAACACATGAGACTGGTGGAATGTAGACTACGTTAGCAACCTTTACATTTGCATCATCGAATTTTGTTAAAACTTTAATTGTTTCAGCAGACGTCGCCGTCACATGGACGACATGTTGACACGGACTACCGACCGACCAACTACCGACAGTCAAATAAGCAGCTGTTGAACCTTGGGCCACACAGCCGCCTTCGCTTCACGGCCGTCGCTCACATTACAAAGCGTAGCCAACCCTCATTTGCCATCCCCACTTTATTCGGTTCTAAAAACCGTTACATATGCAAAATGCACGTTTAAAGGCACGCTGCATGTTAGTCAAGCAGGGGCGTGCGGTGGATTTTCAGATTGACTAGACATGAATTTCAATCATGGTTCCCTCGGCGGAGGCCTTTTTCTCAAGCCTGTATTATTAGTACTTTAAAGACTAACTTTCGGTTAAATTGCACCTCTTTAAGTACTCACCATTTCGTCACTGAAATGTGCATTCCATCCTCATTTCTTGTTTGGTAAAACAACAGTTTATATTCAATCTTAGGCTTTTTGTTCACGAAATAATAAATTATAATACGTAAATATGAGAATTGTGGTTGGTTTTTAGGGGCGTTCTATTAGACTGAAGCTACCTCCAGGATGGAAATTAATAACAAGTGTATGGTGAAGACCAAAAGTGTTTTAAATTATTAACATATGCCTCTCCATGAATGCCCTAACGTGGCGGGAAACGTAATTCACGCGTCGCGCGTGGCTTCTTTTGAAAAAACTCTGCTGTGAAGTTTACATTTTGAGTGCTTTCTATTTTTTTTAATGATACCCAATGAATACAGCTATTGAATAGTAAAAATATAAAAGTGCGGGGACCAATATTCCGTTCTCACGAACTACTTTTGCAGCGCGTAATTATTTTTGAGCAATTTTTGGTCTATTTTTTGCAAGATTTGACTATCAAAAATATAAAATTTTCTAATTTTGCTACTGATTGTGCGTGCTAATACGTAACTGAGAATTATTTGGTATATATAGGTAGATCTGAAGCGTTCTTTTGATACAAAACTTTTTTTTTTCCTTGAAATTTTGACTTAGATAATTTTTTGGTGGATAAAGCCTCAGGCTGTGCCGGATGATAAATAACACAGATGTTTCCCATGATGTTCTGAACACGTGGTAAAAAAATCAACTTGATATTCGACCGTGGTAGCAAACTTCATTATGTAAAGACTTTTCGGACCAATATTTCTTGCCTACTGCGAACGCAAACAACTACAATATATGTAGCGTTCCAACGTCGAACGACGGCGCTTTGGTGTTGCGTCATGCCTTCTTGCCTTAGTAGTGTTATAAAATTTTCACAGTTTGCAACTATACTGAATCAATTTTGCTATCAAATTATTTTTTACTATGGGACGAAAGGACAAATTAAATTAATTAAAAAATATCAATAATTTGAAAACATCCGACTAGGCACTACCTAGTTAGCCTAGTCTAATCTTTGGTATAGAGCACACGCCCATGGTTTAAAACCAGTTATTAGAGCTGATTGAATTTTTCTAATATTTCAATTATTAACCTAGGGTCAGCATAGCATAAGGTAATGTTCACTAGTAGGTAACTTACAGTAATCGTTATAACAACTGCATCTACGTATCAAAGGCCACTGCTATAACCTCATTTATTTGAATTTTAGTTTTATTTCAATTATTAACCTAGTTCTGTAGTTACCGCCTTGTATAAATTTCGTAAAGCAATACCTGATTTTACCGTACTCCCTCCCTATGGCTTCGATAGTTGTACTTGGTGATTCCCAAGTGAGGTACTTGGGCCAGGGAAGTGAAAACCTCACAGTTTACGCCTTTCCCGGCAGGCAAGTATAAGACCTTGTGAATCATGCTGTGCGCATTGTGCCCTACTGCCAAACTCTTGCCCTGCATCTTGGTACGAATAACGTGAGCAGTAGTCAAACCACCACGGAGATTGTGAGTGGTTTTGAGTTGCTGCTGGACGCCTCCATGCAGGCCAATCTGCTTCTGCATGTTGCAGGTGTGCTCCCCTGCCATGAGGACGGCTTCTCGGAGAACGGTACAGTTCCCTTCCGGCTCAACGACAAGGCGAGGCAGCTGAACATCGAGCTGCAGTCCATCTGCCGTGACCATGGGGTGGAGTTCCTTGCCCTGCGGGACCGGTTCCTGTCTCGGGAGCTGATCGGCAAGGATGGCCTTCACCTGTCTGCTCGTGGATCCAGCTACTTCAGGCTGGTATATGGCCAAGTACGAGCAGGGAAAGTGGAGAAGGTTGTTCAGGCTAAGAGGATAAAAGAGGGTAGCCAGATAGGTGAGGAGGTGGTGGGTGCTAAGAAAGGATAGGTTGTGGTTAGGCCGCTTCTGCATGCTGCCAATCTTATTCCTGAAGCTTCCATCCATTGCATGGTTCGCAGTAGCTTAATACTTCCTATGCTGATGTTTTGAAAGGGGCAGTTGTTCTTAAGAATGAGATTATTGCAGGAAAGGGTGGGGTGGTAGATAGCTTTGAGAACGGTGTAGGCAAGGGTAGGGTCAGGGTGACAGAACGTGTAAGGGAAGGTGAGATCTGTAGCTTAGAGAAAGGTGTAGGCGTAGACTGATGAATGTTACCCAGACAACTACTGCAATGGGAGTTATGTCTGTCAAATCTGGGCCGCCGAATGGTGGAGCTTTGAGGTGGCATGCATGGTGGTGTGGCGATCGCTGCAAAAAGCGACAGAGAGATTGTGCTGCGCGTAACGAACTACCTAGACTAGTTCAGTCTGGCTTGAACTTTGCCGCGAACGGAGCTCGCTGAGCGGCCCCGATCGAGCATATTACTATCACACAAAAGCGCGCGACAAACGAAAAGCCGCCGGTTCATCACGATTCGGATTCGCACACTTGAAAATCACTTTCCAGCTGTTGATTGCGTCCGATCAATGGATTCAATCCGTATTTTATATGCACTGCTTATGAAAATGACTTAAAGAAACTAGGCTAACATCGTTTGTGAATCCAACATTTTTGCACACTCTAATTCTGATGCGAAAGATTCGTAATATGAAATAATTGGCCTTAGTTCATATTTTACGAGATCGCTCATGCATTGTCTGTGGAAATTCATGTTCACAATTCAGGAAAAGGTATAAAATACTCTCTCGATGTGTTTCACTCTACAGTTTATTTGCACTTTGTTCTACAAATTATAGCTAGAACGCAAATTATAACTCAATTTTTAGAAAAAGTAATTTAAAATTCTCCAATCCGGCATTGTCCAGCTTGAAGCCAAGCCAC
>QKMV01004531.1:0-10082 GCA_003287335.1 Lednia tumana | reverse complement strand
CCACAGTTGAGATAATGTGTAGGATAATACAGCATTCCCACGACAAATGACAAAAGTGCAACAGACAGTTTGAAGTGTATCTATTCACATAAAATCAGAGAACACATGAGTGACCCAAACAATACAATCTTGCATTAGTGATTCTTGTTTTCAGAAAATCATTTCCCCACACGAACAATTTACATCGGTAAATAACTTGGTCTGAAAAGTCCTTACGATAATACCTATAGGAATTGAAAGTCTAGGTCCAACCCAACTCATGGCTAGCAAAAACTAAACACAGGATAGTGCTACCTACAAATATATGATACATCAACTGAGTTAGATCTATCGGAGAAACATAAAACAGGCATGTCTCGGCTAGATAACGATGTACTACAGCGTAGTAGGCCGACAAACCACGTTAATAGGTACACAGGTGCTAAAAGTTAATAGGTACAGTTCATTCTAACAGCTAGCTCATTTAAGTAGGTCTCAAATATGCCATAGGAAGCATTTTCTCTACCCAATTTATAAACGTTTCTTTTGCGGAATTGGTGAATTCACTGTTAACATGATAAATGCAGTTACTTTCCCTTACAGCAATCATAGTGACTACAGTGAGAAAGAATCAATAAGCTTTACAGATTGTCTCGCGGCAGGTTTCGATCTAGCCGCTGTCTTCCGCAGTTGGTAGCCAGAAAGCCATGTTGGTGCAGGCGGAGGCGAGCATCATGTACTTGGGGTTGAATTGCACACACTGCACGGGCGCAGGATGGTCAGCGTTAAGCACGCAAACCTTGTATCCGGTGTCGGCGTTCCACACGTGTACCCGCCCGTCCGTGGAGCCGCTGAACACAAACTGAGAGTCGGGGCTGAATGAGGCCTCGATCGGGATGCCCTTGTTGTTAAGGTGGCCGGTGAACGTCTGCAGTGGCGTGCCGTGGAACGCGTCGATCAGTCTGATTATTGATCCATTGGTCGAAATCAGGATGGTCTTGCCATCGCGGCTGAACTTAAGCCCCGTCCAATCGCACTCCTTCTCTTGGGTCTGCTTGAATGTGACAAACGGGCCCTTGTCGAATGAACGTAGGTCGTAAAGCTTGACGCTGTCAGATCCGACACCAGCGGCAAAGATCAGCCCTTCAGGATCGTACGCGGCAACGGGCCGTCCAGAAAGGTGCATGAGACCGGAACAGTTTGGTGACCGGAGATCCCAGAGTCGTAGTGTCTTGTCGAGGGCGCCCGATAGGAACGTGTCTTCGACAGGGGACATGCTCAATGAAACGACTTTCTTGGTATGTCCAGGAAAATACCTGATGTATTTGTTGTCATGGAGGGAGAGGTATCTAATTGTGTCATCGACTTTTGTGGAACTATGGACTGCCGTGTTTTTAGCATGTGTGAAGTGAATTAAATCAACGCCGTATTTTTTACTGTTTACAGTCCTCATTTGGGTCCCTTTCTCGCAATCGTAAATAACAATTTGATCATCCTCGCTGCATGAAATCAAAATGTCCCCACTCGCTGAAAAGTCAATGCTATTTATCTTGTCAGAGTTTTCCCGGAACACTTTCGCTACTTTAAAACTTCTAACGACGTGGTCGACCAACTTCATTTTGAGGCCGATTGAATAGTAAGAAACTAAACCTAAGTAGTGTACGCTAAATAGCGTCAATAAGAAACTAAAATGCCCAGAACAACAGGCCGGACGAGGTCGTCCTTGAT
Organism: Lednia tumana; assembly: GCA_003287335.1. Classification (NCBI taxonomy): domain Eukaryota; kingdom Metazoa; phylum Arthropoda; class Insecta; order Plecoptera; family Nemouridae; genus Lednia; species Lednia tumana. Next base: position 8,375 of record QKMV01004531.1, on the reverse strand, counting down.
AAACAAATATCAGATCAGATTTGGTACGCAGCGCATCCAATGTGCGCAACGCCAACGCTTCAGACGACTTGGAAGCCTCGGACCCAAAACCGTACGGGTTCGATTCTCTGTCAAGAGCCCCGGTCTTTTTGAGTCAAGCCTACACAGCTGTTTTGGATAGAGGTGCAGCTGGGTTGAGTGGGGATGTGCATGCACGTTCATGAAAATCTAACGTGCGCAGTGAATCAATTAAGATTCCTACTATAAAGTGATATTAAGTACACTTCTAAAGTTATTTATATCGTTGAATCAGTTGGCTAAGAGTACCAAAGAGTACTATTACAGAGTTTATTATGCTTGTCAAGGATATGCATCCAGCTTCTTCAGTCTATGCTTCATCCTTATAGATTTCCAGGAGAAGGCTGTTAATGTTGGGGAACAAAAATGACAGAATCACCCTACTTCACGACACTAGCGCACATTGCACTGGCACTTCAGTCTTTTTGGGCAATTAGGTCGATCTCCTTGTATACCCAAGATTTTACATTTGCTTTTGCTGCTCTTGAGATTCACAGTCTATATGCACTTATTGGGATTTTTACTTACGGTACGTCATTTTTCAACAAACGTTCAACTGGTTCTACTGTAAGGAGGATAAAAATTTTCTAACAATAGTTCTGCTGGTATATTTCAGGCAATCCGGAACATGGAAACAAAACACGAGATGTTTATCGGCTTATGTCTTCATCCATTATTTTCCTTGCATTACCTTTAATTTGCACCAATTTGTATATTAATTACAAATACTCAGAAACGTTTACATGGCTGCACTTGGGTTTTTCCATAATTCCCATACTCTATTCCTTGATTTCTACATTCAAGTCCAAAAACAGTAGACTATGTTTAGACCTTACAATTGCTTGTTACATTGCATCGGCATTCTATGTCAGCTTATGCCATGCTAACTATTATGGTATTTCAATGGCTCTGAGTTATGCTATAAATTATTTTGTGATAGGCAACTTGGGCACAGCCTTTGGCCTACCTGCTGTTGATTTGTTCACATATGGCCTATGCTTCTTTAATTATTTTGCCTGTAGTGCATTGAAAGACTAGACATATTCGAGCAAATACTACCAACATTCCACCAACAAATGCAGTTTTCCAATTTAGAATTGCAGTGCTGCTTTTGTTGATTCCAACTAAAGTGATATTTTATGAAACGTGACCAATATTTCCTCGTAGTTCTACAAGAATAGATTAAGATACCATTTGTGAGATATACTTAAGAGAGGAAATTCAATATATTTCCAAGCATCGAGGCTGGAACATAACGAGAGTTTACAAAATCGATGAACTTCATGTGAATCCATTTTCAAGAATACGATGAAGTGCATGTAATATAAGCAGAATATTTACATATCACAATTTGTTTTTAATGTCCAAATTAACTACATCAACTCTCACCCAGACAGAACTACCACATTGCCTGTTATATTTCGTAAGAAAGTGGTTTGGTGGTCTGTCTAAGAAATCAATGATCAAGAGAATCATTCACGATTTCTCTCCCAAATCCTCAACATCTTTACATAGTAGTCATCAAACATTTTATAGGCACTCGAGGGACTATCCCCGATTTCTTTTACCCATTTGTAAAAGATGTATTACTTAAAATATTAATGATTGGATTTTGTAGTCCACGCAGGTATAGTTTTGTTAACTTAAAAAACTTACAACATTCAATTAGAATTTTTTGTAATCATCTATTTTTTGTATGAATATTTTTTCATTTGATTTGATTTATAATTTGTATTTAAATTTCTCTATGTCTTTCATCAGAAGCTTATTTTTTGTTAATTTACCATCATCATAATAAACTGTTATATTTTACAATTATTTTTGATTTTTATCCTGAGCAATTTTGGCAATCCTTTTGTGAAAGAATCCAGAGCCGTACCGTTCTAGTAACCGATACCGATTATTTTGCCGATTACCGATGACGATTTAGTATACACTTCAGTTCACAACTACTCTTCCTCACAAAATTGTTGGATTAGCTGAAAACAACTTCAAACTAAAAATCATCAGTCTGGGGTATTAACACATTACGTAACGAGGCTACTTTAAATTAACTTTTAAATTCCCTTTATAAATTTTACTGTTAAAGTCCCTTTACTTGGCTACCAGATAGCAGCACAGATCACAGCCTGGAGAGCCAAGATTTCTGATCTGAATTTTAAAAACACTTGATTGAAAAACAAATGTCCTCTTTGCCAGAAAACAAGCTTCACCTCTCCCCTTCTTGTCCCTAAGTTCGTTGAAGGTGAATGTAAAACGGTTGTGTATCATTTCTAAAAGAAACACAAAAGTAATGTGTAAGTTGTGCCACTACTGCTAGTAAAGGTCACGTTATAACTAGCGACACAACCTTTTTACTCAAATAGTGAGTAAAGTGATGCCACTACTTCTGAAAAAGAACTTGCCCAAGACTGAAAATTATCATGTTAGTTTGCTGATCTTAACACACTGTGCTACACCCTAATTATTCCTTAACCATGCACAAGACCTCTAAAAACCAAAATTTTGGGTCCAGCTAGGGAGGTGAAAATGTTAGTACAGTGACTGGGACCAATAAAACATCAAAATTACTGTCAAATACATAACTAAAAATACATCAATATAATTAAAAATGGTATTTACCTAGTTAGGTACCTCAAATATAATATTTGATAATTATGTCAAGTCTGCATAAAATTAAATCTTTTCTACTGGCTGATGCTACTTCCCCTTGCACGAAACTAATGCATGAGAAACTCTCATTCCACATTACTGATATTGCCAAAGACTCAATATGTTTTGACTCTCAAGCATTTGAAATTTCTTTTGTCAAAACTGTTTGTACAGTCAGATGAATTGTCAATCTTCCATTCACATTCCACAACTAGATGTTTAGAGGTAGATTCATCTTCCAAGAAGTTTTGACGGAGATTAAATCTTCGGGACCACCTTTCTTCATAATTCCAGAGTACCTACAGTCTGGATTTAATAAGAAATGCTCAAATAGAGCCCTCTGTATGGCGCTTGTTCCGTTAGCTCTAATGGATGGAAATGAATTGAAAGAGCTGTGATGTGACTATCTTTTAAAAATACCTAGGTACCTTGTACGTCACGAGCTGAATAGAGTTTGACTTAAATAATTGAAATAGTATATTTTTGGCAATAGAATTACCGTAAATACTTGTACCTCTAAACATTACGTAAAAGCCGCACTCACAAACTCTAATTTAATTAGCCAATTAGTGGGAAATGAGTTAGCAAAATTGCCCGTTCATTGAATTTCGCCGTGGTGTCTTTCAAAAGCTGCAATAATTACTTCTTGACTATGAATAGGTACTGGCTAATTATTTTTCATTATTAATTGCTCATTAATTACCAACATACATAGCTTCGAGCATGCTTTGTTATTTTCATTAATGCTTTTACCAAGAAGTTAATAGGTACTTCATCTCAATAATTTCTGGTAACTGATTCCAAATACAGTAATAATCTAGTGACTAGTACGATACTTTATGATTCGCTCACTTCGCTCACTCCTGAGTCATCAGTTTTGTTGTCACCTACTCTGAGCTTCTTGAGTTGTCACAGTTGTCATTTCGGGAGAGCAGGCTTGGAAGTGAGAAGACATTTAGGAAAATGGATTTAATAGAAAAAGTATTGAAATTCCTGAACTATTGGTATTTCCGTTACCTCATGGTGACTGAACTCTACATGGTGGAGTCCTGGGAAAGAATAGTTCTGAGTATCCTTTAAGAAAAACGGAATTGGCACATGTCGTGGGGCGTTGTCAGTCATTCCTAACCTCAACTTATCTCGATAGAATGGGTGTAATGACATTCATCGCCCTGTCAGGGGGTATTGTATCTACCACTTATATTACGTGAGTGTGTTCTATACATTGGGCAAGCTAGGACTTGACTGCATTCACACGTACAATCTTTGAACCATTTCCTTGACTAAATTTCAGATATAATTCTCATGGTGGCATGTGCGATTTTGTCGTATTTCAATTGTGCTATCGTGCTAAATGCGACATCTGTGGTGGTTAGATACACCGGACATTTATGTGGACTCTCGTAGCATTTAAATGGAAAGTGTTCATACTTGGCCGTGCCCAGGCTAATGGCTACTTCAAATTGATTTTCTACAAGCAAAAATACTGGGAAGATCCAAGATTATTCTCTGATTTTTTTACTTTGGTTGTGGAGAAACTCGACAATCTAATGTGTCAACTGTTTGTTTTAATTTCTAAGAATTCTCGAAACGTATGCCTTCCTAACTAACAAATCACATTTTAGTTGCACTCAAACCCAGGACTGGAAATACTGGAAAATTTAGAGATGCTCTAATTTTTAAGAACATGTACATTATCAATTTAAATGCATTGCATACTCATGGTGAACGATGACAAAAAAATCTAGAAGAGATTCCACTTTCATTCCAGATGACCCTATGCGTAGCCCGGTCAACCTAAGGCCCGGTGTTATGGTAAAGAGCTATGAGAGTTACGCCCGGTGGAAATTCATGGATCAGGTTTCGAAATCAGTAATTACTAAACTAATACCTTGTCTACTTACTTATTATTTTACTTATCTATTAAATTAGTATGTTTGGTAATTGGTAAACACACGTAATCATCATTGAAACTATTCAAACGAAAGTGCAACGGTTTAAAGCGGTATATAATATGAGATGACGGGCTCACTGATCCTGCTTTAAGGAAGGTTAACCAATTAGTGGTTATTTGAATGCCGCTGTCTCTTATCGGCTTTTGATTAGCTCTATATTGTGGTGCAAGTAAAGTTATTAGTCAATAATTTCATACTTAAGCAAGTTTAAAATTATTGGATGCACCAACTCGCATGTAAATAGTGAATTTTCCCAGGCTCTACTCTCACAGCCCCATGTAGCCACCCCTTATACAAAGCTTATACCGTAGCACAGGGCTAGGCAGGATTCAGCAGGATTTAGGAAATGTCACAATAGATCACTCATTTCCTTTATTTTTCCCTGTTAAACAAGTGGTATCCAGTGGGGACTATTTAAAGAATCCTTAACCCTGTGGACAACCTCACTAGCTGAAAAGAACCTTCCATGACTTAGTTCGAGTATTTTAGTTGAGATTGGCAGTACCTATTTCACACTAGTTAGGAGCATAACGGATGAAGGTGCCTTACAAGATATCAGTAAATAAGTACATTTGAGTTGTAAATTGTACTCTTTTATTTCCTATTCATAGCTGATCGATGAGTCTGGGCTGATTAATACTTAGCTATGTACACACTACAGCCCGACTCCGATGAACTTCATTGGTGAACAAAGTTTTTGACGTTATGTTTTTTTACTGTTATACAGGCGTACGAAAGTTAAACAGGTATACAGGCCAATTCACAACTAACTTAAAAGTAAGTGATGCACGCTTAGTAGTAAATGTAAAGTGTGTGCATTTCTGCACGGCCTTCAACAACAAACTTAATAACTCATCTCGGCCGTTAATGTTAAGTTTGGCCGAACCCAATTTGAGGGTTACAGCGAAGTAAAACTTAACAGATCAGATTCGTTCCTGCATCCCTGAGATCCAGTCCGCACGGCATTGTAGTGTGCCAGTGTATTGATGTGTGCTCTCCTCTTGTATGGTAATAAATGAAACGCAGCGCAACATTGTGTTAAGTTACTGCTAAATTAGTTGTGAACATGCCTTAGCTGGTGACAGGAAAGTATTTTATGTTGCATTGCATTTTAAAGCTGGCTCAGTGGAGATCTGCAAGTCAGTGTTCGGCAACCATTTGTTACGGATAGCTGAGACTGCAGGTATTTTTGTTTCTTGTTGCTATTGTGAAATTTGTAGAATATCATTGCTGGTTAGCCAGAAATATATCTGAAATATTTACAACACTTTCAATAAAGAGCTGCAAGTCGAATTCACTGCCTATTTTTGGATTTCTTAACTTAGCTGGTTAAAAGCCTCTAGCTGCTAGCCTTCAAACGGATAATACATAAACCTTGCCGTCGTATGGCTTCCATTGTTCCTCGACATCCGCGAACGTTCGATTCCCAAAGCGTCGCACTGCGTACACACGGTCGTAAGCCGAAATTCCTTACGTCAAAATCCCCGCTAGCACGTACGCGTCTTCGTAACAGACCGGAGAAAACAGGTTGGCCAAAGTAAAGCGGCGCGACGAAGGTCCCTGCCGCTAGGGCTCGGACTCGAACACCCTGACGCGCACACGCTGCTTGTAGTGGTACTCCTTGAGGTAACCCTTCAGGGGCTTGGGCAGCTGCAGCCGGCTGATGCCGTCGTAGGACGCCCGACTCGACACGACAGCTCGGCACAGGTGCTGCAGCGGGAACGGGAAGTTGCGGTGCAGAGGGATTGTCAGCATCGGCTCGAAGAACATGCAGCACGCGGGGTCCTTGTAGTGCTCGATCAGGCCGCATACGGTCGGCGACGCAAAAACGCCCGGGTCGTGCGAGTCGAAGCTGAAGTGGTGGTTCCATTGCTCGATCCGTGCGTGGAGCGAGCGGCCGTACTTGCGGAAGCTCACCGAGAACAGGTACTCCTCTTGCGCGGAGTCGCGGAGCAAGAACGTGCCTTCCGGACGGCTCTCTAGCAGCCGCTCGGCCTCGTAGCGGTCCATCTTGCCCCAGTAGAACGAGCACGAGGTTATGTGGAGCAGGTCAGGCACGAGACAGTGGATGTAGTCAACTTGCGTGTGGACGCCTCGGCTGAGAGCCGGCGACAGGCTGACGTCGAGCTGCGAAAGCGCGGGGGGCGCTGTGGGGTTGACGCCCAGCCGCGACTGGAAGAGGGCGGTTAGGTTGTCGAGCGTCATGGCAGGCGGCACGACTAGCTGTACGTGTTGGCCAGGCAGGAAGCCGGGAGGCGGCTCGACACCCTCTGCGATCTCGCGCGCCCGCTCGAGGCGCGCACGTTCGTCGCAGTCTTCGATCGGGAAGTCTTCAGGGTTGAACTTGGACATGTCAATAAGGACCTCTGGCGGTGTCGATGGCAGGTCTTCGCTGCTACTGCTGGATTCGGTGCTCGTGCGGGAGTCACGGCGCCGCGTAAAGTCTGCCGCCTGCAATTGGGGTCATAATTTTATGAGTTAGAGATTTAAACCAGGGACTGAAACAAAAAAACTGGAAAAATGATATTAAAAAAAAATGAAACCGTTATCCAAGGAACAAAACCAGAAAACACACCGTTAATTATGTGACGGTTGATTTTGTGATTTAAGCAACTAAGTTACATACTCGGCAGAAAATTTTACTCTGAGAAATACAGTTCTGCGGTTTGTAATTTTGACACATGATTTGAAGTGCAATATGTGCCATCAATTGATAATAATGGTAATAGCAATTTTAAAACCCTAGGGAATGATACTAGTGAGTGAATACTGAACAGTAAATGCATAACAAAATAAATAAGATTGGTGAATTCTTGCCCTAATAATCCATATAAAGCCACTGATAATCTCCTGCCTGTAAGATAGAAGATTGCAGTGTAATTCTCCAGATAAGCAAAGTCTCAAAATCATGCTCTATTTTCTTTACTTTCTAGTTGAAATTGATTTGAAAGAGGCAAGGTTTGGTAGGGTTTCAATTTTCGGGTAAAGTTAGCTAAGATAAAGCCAGTAATACTTTTTGCTTCAATCAGGCCCTCTTTCGGGACAAAATCAAATCCAAACAGAGTGAATACCGTGAGAACACCACCGACGTCAAACTACAGCTCGGGAAGCCTACGAGAAACTAAATAACGTTGTTTTTACTTTGCAGGGACTTTGGAATAGAATTTTCTTAAAATTTAGAACTGATGTAGTTGGTGATTAATAAGTACCTCTAGTGAGAAGCTAGATTTTGGATCCAAGGAACAGATGGTCTGCCTGTTCCTGTCTAATGGGAGAAATAAAACTTTCTGTTTTTTAACAAAATTTGAATGACAAATTCCAACTATGGTTCTGTGTTGCTGTTTTTACCTATCTTTAGTCATGATAGCAGGGTCATTTTCACAACAACTGAGCTGACTCTTCAAAAGATTAGTTTACAGATTGCAAGATAATTTCCACATGCCAAATGGTGACAAGAAGTAAACACATGGCCTGTTCACCTACACTTTACAAGCATACACAAGTGTCATGACTCACAAGTAATGATTCCATGTAGAGGTTTTGAAGAAAACTTATCACTGTAATCTCTCTTTGAGAAAGAAGTAACAGCCTGTTCCAAACATGTTCTTTATCTTTTCCCCAAGACTCTATGAGGTTCCAATGGACCACTAGCGTTCCAGAGGCGATCAACATTGGGGGATTTTTAACGCCATAAGAAAAGCATTGTCCCCC
>QKMV01004530.1:0-10084 GCA_003287335.1 Lednia tumana | reverse complement strand
CCCCCTCCCCCTCCGCCCACCACCTCCCTCGGACCGAGGGCACAAAAAGGCTTGCGTCGGCCGAACGGCGTCCAGTCGCGAAGCAGAGAGTGCAGAGATTTCAACGCGGGTATACAAGAGAACTCGAAGGCACCATGAAGAGCGCGACGTTGGTAGCGACTTCGGCGATCGTATTCGCTGCCCTCATCTCGTCGGTTTACGGTAATTGTCTGTGCATGCACTTGGAGTTGCAGGCAGCAGTCAATAGGGAATTATTTAACCTACTTTCTTATGCTGTGATTCCGTTAGGGAAGAAATTCCCTGCATAAAATGCAGGCGATTTATTCTAGCTTTCCATCTTATTCCGGCTTCACTTTGATTGATTGATTAATTATTGGTGTTAAACGACGCATTGCATTTTTTAATTTTTTCTACGATCAGAAAATTTCGTATTTTTTAACTTGATTTCATTTAATAAACTTAGCACAGTTAAAAAATGTTTTAGGGATATTAGGCTAGAGTGGAGAGCTTATGATTAATAGACCGTAAGCTCCATGAAAGTGAAAATAATTCAAACACGGGAGCAACAGTGCCATTCGGATTTATTAGTTCAACGAGCCTTTTAGCCTCGGTTCGACAACATATTTCGGTACTCGCTGTAATGACCTTTGAATCACCATGTTTTTCGCAAAGTTTTGCGGAAATTATAATTTTATAGTTTCGGAAAATCCAAAAACAAATTAACCAACTGATCCAAGTTAAAATAATGCAACCAAGAGGGCGTAGTTTTATAAAAAGTTTGCCTGGCTGCGTATGTATTTCGAGCTGTTGTTGTCGCGTTGCCTTCCGTGGAGGTAAATAAAACCAGACCAAACAATGCACCGGCAAGTGACGACGACGACGACGTCTTGACGGTTAGCGCGGGGGTGGGGTGAGAGGGGGGGGGGGGCGCCGCGCCGGGTCTACGAGTCACGAGATCGTTTGCATTCACTGCCGACACGATTGTCTTCTCTAGAACGGAAGTTGAACACTTAGTTCTTGGGGAGATATTACTATCGCACGCAGCTACTTAATTCCCGTGTGGAGCGCTGCGTCTGACAGCAAGCGCCTTCACATGGGGTATTGCGTATACGCTTTCCACCCTAGACTAGGGTCCCTAGGCTTTCTTGCACAAACCTGGAGGACTGCATGGCATTCATATACGCAACTGAAGTATTCAACAAGTAGAAAATCGGAATTACTTTATCGTAATTACTTGATTGTATGAGAAATTAAAAGTTTTATTATCTGTACGTAATCTTCAGGGTTGTGCAAGAAAGCCCAAGGCTAGGGTTGAAAGCTTATCAGAAATTGCCTGTAGCACGTCACATGACATCGCTCCCGAACGTCACGCGTGGGTGCTGAGGGGTGACAAAGCCATGACACAAATCCAGCCTCATTAGCCATCCACATTCGCAAGACGCATGAATTATGACTAATCCAGCCACAGTTCAATTGCAGCCTTGGATAGGCGCTACACATAGAATAGGGAATAATAATTTTTTCTTGTAAGACCACAAGAGAGAGCTCGTAAGATGCAATGTGACAGTTTATCTAGGAGGGATTGCGAATGGGAAAGGGATTCAGTAAGAGATTGGACGTGCCTGAGTTGGCTATTCCGGCACTTGTGTGGAATGGTCGTGAGGAGCTGGGAAATCCCGGAAAACCCACGAGCACGGTGGCCAAGATCGAACTGAAGCGCTTTTGAATCGCCTGTCGGCATCATACCACAACCGTCCGAAGCTGCACATGCAGCAGGCCGAGATGCACCAAGACAAGTTATCACCAAAAGAAGGTGCACGCGGTCACACCCACGGCAATTACGTCTGTCTTCTCGCAATGTGCACGTCTCTAGCTAGACAATGAAGCATGACCTCAAGCCGCGCCGAGGTCTGTGACCATTCGCGAGCCTCTAGAACACACTCGACGCCGTGCATGCTATTATCGGCACGACTAACCAATGGCGCAAACCGGTCATCGGAATTACTAGGCTTGCCTTTGGCTCATCTTCGTACGCAGCCAGAAAGTGCGATAACATAACATAGGTACGCGTAGCATAGGTAACCTGTAGCTACGTAGAAATACACATACGTAATCTCGTGGCCAAGGACAGACTTCGGAGGATGGGATAAAAAAAACTTTCGTTTTCATGGTCGCTACAGCTGAAGACGCTGCAGCGCGGTTTATTACATATCCGTTTTATCGCTTTGTGTATAATTTATCACGCGGTGGCGGCGGCGATGGGCCGTGCATGCAGGTATACGCGATTGCTGTGGACGCACGTCTGCTTACGGTTCACGAGGACATGTGGGGGACGCGACCATGTGAGCCAGACTGAGGTGACTTCGTCCTTTGTGCGCCCGACCGCTTGATAAGGGTGGCGTCCCACAGAGATTCCTGCTCGCCGTCGGCTAGCGGTGTGTGGGGAGGGGGGCGATAGTGACACGAGAAGGCAATCTTCACTTACCACGACCCACCGAACTCCGAACAGATCGGACTTTTTTACCGGCTTTCAAAAAAAAAACAAGTTGCCAGTAATATCATAGGTAATATGAATGTCAAGTGTCAAAATAAATCATTTTTGATGCTCCAGCTTATGACGATTTATGACGCTTGGTATAATGAGAACAGTTACACTTTACGAGCTCTTGTTTTGAGTTGATTGCAGTTATAAATAACTTTGCAAAAGCAAATGCATTTCCGCGATGATTTAATTCGACATAACCTGAATTGGCAGTCACTGATGTGTAGAGATAATCTCGTAGGCAACGATCGCATGTTCTCCGGGACTGGCGAATTATTTTCCACGCGCTAATTAGTTTAATGCTAACAATTTTTCTTCTGTCGCCGACGGGTTTCAGAGTCCTTCTTCCTGCTCGCGACATGCTAACGTCGAAAGGGTCATTGCACATGCACTAGCTTGCGCGAACAAACTAGTCCCAGGCTGACAAGGTGGTCAAAATTTTCCGTCCCCTCGGTTCGAACCGAAGACAAGAGTCAATGCTCTGTAGGTACTTGAAAATCAACGTAATAAATTGAGTCATTCAGCCGGACCTAACAGGTTTGCGAACATTTCGACAGCAAGCATTTCGAGCGTACATCTAGCACGAGACGGACGCTGTTGTCTGCACTAAGAAAATGCCATCCTGTGCCGTTAATTAATGGGCTGCGGACCCGGTTGTCAACATCGCGGTGCAAGCTAATGCATCTCTTGACGTCATCAACCACCTGTACTCACGAGAATAATTACCTTGAAGACTAGTTCGTTGTTGAAGATGATGCTAAAAAGCACGGCGAACGATTTACCGCAAGCACATCGGTAATTGATAATTACTAATTAGTATGCGTGCGACGTTTGAGGAAATACGATCGCCGTAACAGGTTAATAACCCAGCCGTGCAAAGTAAATAATTGCACAGTTTGATCTATCAACATGCTCATGTTTGGGCATCAGATGACCATCGACGGAAAGGATCGAATGAGCGAGGCATATAATAACGGCTTCTATTGTTGACACTACTTTAGCACTTCAGCCGTTTCTTTCAACGCAGCATTTCTCCCGCTGGAGCCATGTGGGATTTGGCATTGAATTCATTGTGTTTACTTTGCAACTGATCTGTCAACAGCCCAACGGATCACGACGATTCAGCTGGATGGCGTGCAATACTTCATCAGCAAGATGAACCCCTACTCGCCCGAACTCAACTTCTTCCTGGCCTACCAATACTGTCGCTCTCTGGGACTTCAGCTCACGTCGTTCGAGACCAAGGAAAAGGCCGACACCATGACTGCCTATTTGCGAAACGCTGGTAATTAAGCTCGGAACAAAAGCCTCCCTCAAATTTCAATAAGTTTTAGCTACAATGAAATGTAAATCACACAGAGAACAGGCTGTGCGCTAGTTATACACCGCTCCTCGTCAAGTCACCGAAGTTAATCAACATCGTTCTCGGTCAAAGATTGTATGGTTGACCAGGACCAATCATTCGAAAGCCATCTGCCACAGTCGTTATACAATTAGCTTAGTGTGACTACTCCCTAAGCTGCATGGCGACGTCCTGTGGGGAATCTGGTTGCCGAGAAACTTCGGGAGCATTCACACTTAGCGGCGACTCCATAATATACATCCAACCCTTGGTTCTGTTTCCTCTCATATCCACCTATATTCATCCCCCAAAGTCAAAAGGCCAGCGCCAGGGTGCCAGCTAAAGGTGGTGCGTCGAAAATATTTCTCTCGGCGTTTGTTTTTTGAGTGACCAAGTTTGACGAGTTTGGGCCTCTTTTGGGTAGAGGATTCATCCCACGTGGGAAATCACGGAAAACCACCAACCAGGATAGTCGGTCACCAGGATTGAATCGCAGCTCCTCGAATTAAAGGCAAACGCGCTCTACCCGAGGCTACACCGTGCTCGGTTAAATGACAGATTTTCAAAAAGATCGTGTCCCCGCCTACAGGCCACAACAAGAACGACTTCTGGACGTCCGGTAACAAGCTAGGGACCGACATGCACCTGTGGATGAGCACGGGGCTGCCGTTCAACGCGACCTTCGACTACATGAACGTCGCGCCCAACGTGGACGGCATCACCGTCAACCCCGAGGAGTCCGTGCTCGGGGAGGAGGAGAACGAGGCGCGCAGGTGAGACAAACGCCTCCCCCCAAAACGCCACCCACCCCTATCACAGATATTGAGGAAGCTCGATGCCAGGTTCCAATATTAGGGACCGTACTAGTGAACCTGCATCCAGATCAGGATATATTTTTACTGGAAGAACACAGGAGCTCCACAACTGCATTACAGCTCCAGTGCAGCTTGGCTGGAGGAGTCGGGAATGGGAAACGGAGACAGTAACGAGATTTCCGTACCCTATTACTGGAGGAACTATCCCTGCAGCACTTGGCTCGACTTTTTGTATCGGAAATTATGGAAAACCACACTTTTGGGATAGACGTCACCAGGATCGAACCTGGCACTTCCCGAGGGCTGGACAGGCACGACGTGTTCGTTGTAGGGGTCAGTCTGCGTGAAATGGTTGGCCTCAGAACCAAGTCGATACTAGGTATTACTTATACTTATCGAAAAATATTATCGGGTTGTTCCCGATTTTTTAACGCAGAAAATGTTCTAATGCACGACTTCGGTGTCAATTGCCCTTGGCCTTGAGAAAGAGTGTGCTCGCTAAACGCCTTCCCTCCCGTGGCGTTGCAGTGCCGACAGCGCGCACCACAGCTGCGTGGTCTTGAAGGCACCCGACCACAGATGGGCGACCGAAGACTGCTCAGCCGTGAAAGACTTCATCTGCGAGCAGACGCGCTGCTACTATTACAACTACGGCACCATTCCTGTCTCCACGGCACAGGGGTAAGAGGTGAGATCTTGAGCACGCAGTATTATACCTACTTCTTATTCTATAATTATACCTTAAATTCAAAAAACTAAATGCACTGCTGCTAACCAACAGCTAAACAACAGGGGGCACTGGAATTTCGGAGGCCCCGGGTTCAAATCCCAGTCGAGGTCAACAATTTTAGTTTGCTCAAAAATCTAACTAAATACACCACTTTAAGCACTCACGTCTCGTCATTTCCAAATAATACACCGACTGATCAGCGAGCGTTGGTAACTTTATCATCTGGTCTTGTCACCCGCAAGAGTCTAAAGGGTCGCCACTTACTAAAGCCTACATACATGGCGTCTATTTGCCATGAGCGTGCATGTAATATATCTACAGCTACACTGCATTGCACCACTGCTCTAGAGTGCTACATTTATTTTGTTTATTATTGTTTGTGTGTGCATTCTTGCTATCTCTGTTGATAAAATTCCTTGTTTTAGTACCTACCACACTATAGTTACACACATTGTTTACACTCTAAACTTTAAGGCACTTGACGAGGTATAATAGCAGCTATTCATACCTACTTAGTTTTGGAACCAATTCACAACTTACCATGCTTCTTCATCGTCAGCTTGTCAAAATTAGTTAGCTCAACTGTTAGTTAAGGGAAATGATCCTTGGAAACAAAATATAACATTTTTCTCTTGTGGGCTGTCTTGGAATATTGATAATAAGTTTTCAAAAAATGTTTCATAAACGAGGTAAAAATACTAAGAAGTCCACTAACCCGCTATAGTCCAGCTAACCGCGTATGTCCACGCCAATTTATAGTGGGCTTAGCATTCTTATCCAGTTTGTAAAACAACTTTTTGAAAACTAGTGTTTTGATGAGGAGTATGGACGAGTCTAAAGAATTTAGTTAGTAATTTGTCAATTTTTTTTTATACTGTTCGTCAATTCTCTCAGACTGGAAAACCCACCCTAAAATTAGAACTAAGGTCTTTTAAACCATCAGCTAAATAACCGAGTGACTGGGACATTTCCAGGACCCCGAAACCATACACCAAGCCCGTCAAATTGCCACCGTCCGAAGTCCGCGCGCCGTCCAAGCCCCTTCCCGTTTCCACGACCACGACAACCACGACAACCACGACGACCCCTGAGCCGATCACCGAGTCAGCCCCCGAGTCAGCCCCCGAGTCAGCCCCTGAGTCAGACCCCGAGTCAGACCCCGAGTCGACCCCCGAGCCGGCCCCTGAGTCAACGACCACTTCCGCCGCCTCATTGGCACCTCTTCTTAACATCACGGTGAAACGCGGTGCCAACCTGCGTGCACAGCCGACGCCGCCTGTACTCGTGCAGTTCAGCGTGCCAGCGCGATTCCGTCTAAATGAAGGCCAACGAGGCTCCATCGACGGGCACAGAGTCCCTAACGAGGGTCTAAGGATCTCCAACGAAGGCATTAGGGTTTCTAACGAGGGCCTAAGGGTTTCTAACGAAGGCCTTAGGGTAACCAACGAGGGCGACGCCGAACATCTGAAGCACACGGCACGTAACATCGAGGGCAAGACCGGCGTCGGAAACGTGGTCTACGTGAAGGCGGTGGGTGCCAAGAACGGCATGGCCGGCTGGTCGCTGGCTTACGTCGGTAAGGACAGCCAGGGGCGGTCTGAGGACGCCGCGGAGTACGACACCGCCAACAAGCGGAAAAACCCGGAGCTCTCGGACTGACAGGCGCAAAACTCGCTTTCTCGACATACTGACAATAGGGATGACACCGAGCCCATATTCATGAAGCCGGTTAATGACCGGTCCTTTTGTACTCTCTGACAAACTAACTATCTGCCCTCCACGAAACAAGCAAGAAATTTGAAAGTAATGAATTTAAGAGCTGGGAAAGGAAGTTCTAGCACAGCAATAAAAGTTGCCACAAAACTTATAGCGAAATAAAATGAAAGAAAGACACTGTTGGTGCAAACAACCAAATGTCACTGAAATTGGAAAAGGAAAATTTTCATAGATCTTTAAAACATGAAACAACAAGGACTGGTCTTTGTGGAAAGAAGAAAGACTGATCTTGATCTTTTCAAGACCGCTTCTTAACCGGCTAACTGGTGTTACCCCTAGCACCGACTCAGCCCGTCAATCGGTTTCACGTAAAACTATTTCCGGCGCAGTGCGTAGAGCGGACTTGTAGTGGATAACTGGTGTTTGTCGTTAGCTGGTAATTCCATCGCACAGCGTTTCTGTCCTTGGAACGTGCGAAGGATGCCTTTTTTCCGGGAAAAAAGTTTAACGACTTTCATAACTGATCCACTATACGACGCAGGATGCCAATATCGTAGAATCTACTGTTACAGCCAGCCACGATCTGGGCAATAGACTTAGGAAAAGTTAGATTCTATTTTCAATAAACATTTTAATACAAAGTATGTCAAAGTTTTTGTTCTGTTTTCTACCTGACTTACATTTAGAGAACTCAGTAGCTGTCGCTACTTTCTCAAAATAGGTTGTTTTCATTAAGAGTAAGATGCTGAACATGTGAAGATGCGCAAAAAAAAAAGAGCTTAATCTTTCAGTCTGCCCAATTCAACCAATTTTCCCACCATCTCCTCATGATTTCCTCCAAACACCTCAAAGCATTCTTTACTACTTTTCTTTGCGTTACAAAAATATTACAGATGTCTCAGGTTTGGATCCCGGTTCGGATGCATATTTTCCATTAACCGGAGGAATCAGGGTCAGAATTAAGGCTGATGAAGTAGTCAGAAAACTGAATGAAAATGACCTTGGGAGGGCAATGCAGTGCACAACTTTATCGATTTTATCACTCGGGATCAAAATGACTACCCAAAAATAAAAATTGTCACAATACTCCGGCATCAGGTATCACAATCAGGCCGCAGAGGCCTAGGCAGCATATGCTCTTTGCCACGGCCCTAAACCGATGGCCCTAAGAGTTATTAAGATCCCTGACTCAAAACCCAGTACAATTGAAAAAGTACCAAAAATCTTAGGTATACCATAAAGCAGGGATTACCCTGAATTCAAACGTGTATTTATAATCCTTTGTCACCATACTTATTTCTGAATTATTTTGTTGTTAAAATACCCAAATCCTTCTCCCAATTTTCTCCCTAAATCAAAGCCTCCTCTACCTCACTTGTCTTGAATCTTCTGTTGTTCCATAAATTTGAACGGCACCATTTAAGAATAGACTGTTAGCATGCCAGAGGCAATTAACATAGAGGGATTTTTAACAGCATAAAAAATGGCATTAGGCCTTTTAAGGACGAATTTGAAAATAGCTCAGAAATAAGTTCAGTGGCTTAGGATTATGGTTAGGGTGGGTTCATCATAATCCCTATTTTCTTTTTTGAAGATTAGGTACAATACTATTTCATTCTATAGGGTTTTGAGAGAGAAGTATTAAGTGCGCTGGGTAGGCTATTGCTCGCTCACCAGCCGTTGATTACGCCCTCCGTGTTGAGCATGGGCACAACCTTGAAGACGTATCGCTGGCGCAGCTTGAAGGCCGAGGTGAGGTCGCTAAGCAGGTGGCTGAGCGTGCCGTGCATCACCCACGATGCGTTGCTTTCGCCGGGGTGCACCCGCGACGTCAGGAACACCGTCTCCCGCGTCTGCAATCCCCCACAAACAGCCATTTATTTCACATAAATGTACCACGTTTACTTATATCTTGCACCTGTACATATCATTTCAATTCAAATGCATGCTGGCAATACACCTTATCTAGGCAAGAAGAGAATACGAGATAAGCCCAAGTAAAGCCACTTGGGTTATGCTTGCCCTATTGCTATCTTGTCTGGGTTAGCATTTTTTTAAGATTTTAAGATTTTTTAAGATTTTTTTAAGATGGCATGTATCCCACAGTTTTGGAAGCCGCTTGGAAGAAAAGTGATATGTAGGCTGGAAAGGGCAGCCCAAGTGGCTTGACCACAGCAGATATCTAGCATTCTTTACATGGCTGGAATAGGTGTATTCACGAATTGGCTTAGGCCACTCCTCAATCACTCCGCTCGTGAGTCCATTTCTAACAGCCAAGCCGCAACAACTGTAAGCATTAAACTGATAATCTGCCCTTACACACTACGCTTTAGCCGCCGGTCGCTGAAGTGACTTACCTGCACGCGATTGGTCTCCGAGTCAGGTGCCGTGATGGTCAGCAACGGTGTCTCGTTGTTGTTGAGAGAAAAGCATAGGGACTCGGCACGGAAATACACCTCCGTTGAATCGGTCAGGCTCGCCCACTTCCAGATCTGGGTCTGCAACGGCAAGTGTTATGTATTGACACGGCTTCGAACCATTCCCTCGGGATGCAGCCAGTATTGTTTCATAATTGGTATTCATTGAACTTTGGTGCATACTATTACTAGTTGATGCTCTTGTGCACTATGTAATTTATGGAGAAAAAATGAAAATTGCCTCCCAATAAGGGTTAATTTGGATGACCAATCCCAATACAATAATGTGATACGTTTATATACCACAATTTTCCGTCCGTGATAGCTCGTTGTTTTTTTTGGTATTTGGTTGTACTTCCCTGACCTCAAACCTATATACATATGTCTGTACCACTGTTTCGGTTGATCTTGTACTAATCACGCAATGAATCACTAGCGTTCCAGAGGAAATCAACATTGGGGGATTTTTAACGCCATAAGAAAAGCATTGTCCCCCAACGTTGATTGACTCTGGAATTCCTT
>QKMV01004529.1:0-10085 GCA_003287335.1 Lednia tumana | reverse complement strand
TCACCCATCCATCCTTTGGTCCACCGCAATGTTGCTTAACTTCGGTGATCTCACGAGAACCGGTGTATCCAACATGCTAAACCGTTCGGTAGGATAATTGTGAAATGATCTTTATTATGGTGTGTTTTCATTATTATATTCACTTCTAGCTTTTGTTAGTACTTTATTGTACTTGGTGCTAGTAATTTATATGTAGGTAGCAGTAACATGATCAAAGTGCGTAGGCATTGCAGACAAAAGACACCGACTGGCAGAACACACCAATGCTGGAAAAGTGAAACGGTGAAAGCGGTGTGAAATGGGCTCCCAGCTCCAGTGGGAGCAAGAAAGTAGCTGGAAACCGCGTCCAGCTTCACGGTGGCAAAAAGAATAATCCATGCACACGAGCAGGACACAGTTCACTCTAGGTTCAAAGTGTTCACCGATTCTGCGCAAAGGCGTCGCTAGTGAGTAAAATGTGCAGTGAACAATCCCAATGTTTGGTTTTTGTTTTCTTCATGCAATCTCAATCTATTTAAATTCATTAGTCAATCGGTCAATTTCTTTCAATTCAATTCTGTGTTCTATATTCTATTTTATCAACTCTATCTTCAAATTTTATTTATCAATATGTTCTATTTGATAGATGAATGTATGCAATATTTTTCTTGTTTTTAATATGAATTTGAAGTGAATTATGGCCGCTTTTAATTTTTTAGGTGAGGATTTGTTAGGATTTTGTTAGGTGCGTTTAAACGACCGGCAGCCATCCGCACAGATCATGACGTCATACATGGTAGCAACAGCCTCCGGATTGGACGGATAAGTGTCAGAAAGGCAATTAGTACTCAGTTTTGGCGTCACAGGTCGTTTCAGCGCACGTTGAAATTCTGAAATGTCATCATTTTTAAAAACAATGTTACTGCTCGGACACTATTCATACCGGCAGAAAATGATACATCTTCGTGGTCCAGACACAGTTCTCCGCTCAAATAATGGAAAGACAGCGTGATTGGGGCTGTAAGAGTGAGTCTAATGTGATCAATTGGGGATTTAAATCACGAAAGAATAATCTTAATAAATATCACTCGAAAGCTGTCAGGAAAAAGGGAAAATTTGGTCTTAGACCTACCCCTTCTCTGTAACCAAGCCGGTCAATTACTTAAGGAGATAGCAGGCTCGTCTGTTTTTTCCATTCAACACTCTTGAGGAACTTCATTCAAAGAAGTAAACCAACAATTTTTAGCTTGCATACTGTTTGTGAACATTTAACTTGTAAATATGGGAAAAACGGCCAAGTTGTAACACTGATAGAATTTAGAGATGCCAAACTAAATTAAATAACTTCCTTTAATACACTCTCTGATGTGTGGACCTTGATAAATGTAAGTCTCATTACGATCAGACAACTGATGCTCTCTCTTTCGCGTACAAGCGAAAAGTTCTGCGCGCCGCAAATTTAAGCTCATTTCTGACCGAATTGTACTATTTCCCTGAAAAATCTCCGGTGATATTTTTATAACACTCTTTTTCCATGGATTTCACGTACTTTTTGATCACAGTTGCATCAAAAATGCTATAAGACTGGAATGCTGTACTCCAGATCCCCCAATGACACTGAAAGTAGCTACCGACGTCCAACATTGGGCTTATTCCCGTTTAGCGACGCATTGATAGTCTTGGGGCTCACCGCCCTTAAACAACACTTTGGTCACAGCAGTCACAGCAGTCATAGCAGTGACAAGTTTTAATTGTTCCTATTTCGTGTAGATCATGCTAGAGTCGCTTGAAATGTTCAACTCTTACGTGATAATTCTCATGGAGCGAAATTAAATACCCTTTCAAATTTAAAAAGATGGAGTAAGCTTCACCAATCATCAACGGTGCATCTGATGGAAGAAGAAAAACCAACTACTGGCACAAAATAAGACTCAAATTGTTTAATGAATGCCAGCACAAATGCATGCAATTGACAGCTTAGCTTGCAGCGAGGTACTGAAAATAAGTGTCTCGAATTAAATCTTGTCATGATAAGTATAAGCATGAAATCTTCGCGCCAGCTGTTTAGCGGAATCTTCTCTGCAGATCCGAACGGATTATTGTACTTAATAAAAATTCTCCGTCGCAAGAAATGGGGCCTGACGCTTAGTCAAATTTAAAACATATCTTAAATGCAATGTTTCAGATAAGTTTACGCATAGATCTCAACTTGCAATTCAAATACACTCTTGCATTTCACGGCGAAAGTGAAACAGTTATTCTATAGATTTCCAAAAACGGGCAAGTTACACGTCAGATTATTACCCCCTTCGATATCGACCAGGTAAAGGGAAACTCAACCCAACGAGATGTTTCAGGAAACACCACGTGTTAATGAGGGAATTAACATGCATAATTAAGTGCAAGCATAGTGGCCATCATGGAAACCAGCGAGCGAGTCTTCTTCAAGGTTACGTCCACATCAGAAAATGATTTCGAATGTTCGCTTGTTTGCAATCCCAACTATTAACAAGCAATTTCCCTCCGATACTATACAGACTCGGCTTTCAAATCATGCCGGCAAAAATAACTTCTGCATGCCCTTCTATTCAGCTAATAACAGGGAAAACAAACTGCAATGTGCATTGTTAAAGCATGAGCGGGGAAGGATCAAAACAGGTAATTGCGCATGTATATGGGCCTCACAACATTGTCCTCTTCAAATTTGTACAATCTTCGTCAAAAAGTGGCCAGGTATTGTTCCAGTCGAGTTTTCCTCTTTTTGTTATCATGATACCTTCTTTCAAATGCAGAAAAATACCGATAGGATATACTACACACATATATAGTATAATATACACGTGTATTTTCATTATACAAAGTACAAAAGCGCGAATTTGGTTTCCTATTGTTAGGCTAGATGAGTGAGTTGGCTGGTGTGTAGGTACAACAATAGCTTCAAAACATCTTGCTTGCAGCACGGCACGTCATAACATGGCGTGGCGTGATATGTTGCTATATACCGAAAGAAGAAGAAGACGAAGACGAAGACGAAGAAGACGAAAAAGAAGAAGACATAAAGTCATCTTAAAGCAACAAGACATTTTAACAACATATATACCTACTAACCTCTGCTACAACATGGAAGTTTTCGTTTATCAATAAGCGTTCGCTGTTTTTCCATTCGTGAAGTCGTGTTGACAAATGAGTAGAACAGAGACAATGAATAACAATGGGAGCATGTCATGTCAAGCACGTGCATCTATCCCGTTCACTTCCATTCATCCTTGATTCTAGAATATGAGCAATGATACGCCACTACAAACATTAACACAGAAATAAATGTCAGAATCAGATCTATCGAAAGTGATTCTCAAAGTGAACTACGCTAATTTGTTATATACTACGAATTAAATGAGAAACCAACCGCTGACGTATATGATCTATAGATCACATGTCTCGTAGGCTGCTGGAGCTCAGCTGTACGGAACGCCAGCCAAAAGGTACTTGATTATTCGTTCAATTCTGGTCGTATTTCATGCCCACCCCATCAGGACTCAGGAGGGAAGTGAAGTGCACACATGTACAGACGTGTACCGAGATTTCCCTAGCGTTGTCTGCCCATGTGCTTGCAATTGCAATTTATTTGATAACGTCAACGAATTTAGCTCAAACGAATACGCTATTTATATTGTGAAATTGAAAGAAAATAGCGATTGAACTAAGGTGCGAGCGTGAAAAAAGACGCCAACACTTCCTTATACAACGAAACATGTTAGGGATATCAATGTGTGTGTAAGATCCTCGGATATGGTAAAAACTAGACGTCGACCGCGCCGAAGGAAAACTATGGTTGCAGAAGGAAAAATGTGAATCTTAACTCTTAAAAGTATTTTCGTAGTAGTATAGGTACTTGTTACTACTTTGTTGAAATTTTATTTTCTGGGCTTGATCACCGGTTAAGTTCGTTGAATACTTTGTGATTTCAAAAAGGAATTTGTTTGAGACACTAACGGAAATCTATTATAAAACCTAGGAGATAGCTGCCAAAGCCATGCTGCACATAATGGAGCTATTACAAATTGAAATACAAGAGTCAGCAATGGTCAATGTAAGGGAATCAATCTACAATCTGTTGCCGCCACCCCCGTCACGTTCATCGACCAGTTTCTTCTAGCATGTATCAAACGGCACCATGCAAGCTCACGAAGAAAGCCTCGCCGTGGAAGATTCTTGCGCTGCAGCTGTTTCGCAACGCCTGCAGCAAGAAGAATTTATAGTTTTACAGATAGAAATGTGTATCGTAGATTGCTGCATTCGAAAGATTTTGAATTTTCATGCCCCAGATGTTACGAGCTGAGTCAAAGTCACCCGCACATGTGCATTGTTATAAAGACAGATGGAAATAGAATATCTTAATATTCTAATCGTTGTTCGGCATTTAGATTGCAGAGCCTGTTCTAGCGTGTAGAAAACACCGACACATTTTGCGTGGTAATGAACTTGAGAAAAGTATTTTCTAGTTGTGCTAGTCTTTGTTACATTTATTATAGTGCATCTATCCATACTCAAAAATAAGTTGGCGTTATTGGCGGATACACTCAGAAAATGAAGTTGCATTGCATTGGGAGTAGTGACGGAGAGTGTGAAAACTTTATCAGCCGTATAAAATTGCCGAAAATGAAGAAAACGTTACTTTGGGCCTAGTCCAATCACGAGTTAGTACTGTCCAGTGCCCAAAGGTGTAGGGTGGACAATTTTCGCATCTCATCAAATTGGTCTAAAACTGTTTCACTCTATTGAAGAAGAAGAATTATGAACCAATGAAAAAAAATGCATTGAACCAAAGATATAAATATGGCTTTAAAGAAAATTACAATCGATACCAAAAACGTAAGCCCTTAGATCTTGTATCATTATTTTTGTTATTTTTGTGCAAAAATCAGATATATACATTAGAAAAATCTGCGAACTTATTTCGACGAAAGATTGACATGGCACGTGATCGATGGGATAAAATTTTATGTTATCACGCGGAGAGCACGCTTTATGTAATGCAATATTTCGAGGGGAGGAGGGTATGGTGAGAGAAGACTTGCAATAAGCATGTAAAGGTGAACAGAAAGAATACGATTTGCAACAAAAATAGGGGAAAAGAAGCACGCGTGTATATCGAAGAAACACCACGGAGTTATTGACTACTTGCTATATAGCAGAACAGAACCGAACAGAACAGAACAGAACGCTGATAGGTTTTCCCGCCTTTTGTTTGCTTCTTTCTGGTCGGTTTACTCGAAGAATGTTTCGACAGTTTTGTTTGGTGATGATCTTCCTTATGGCTCACTTGTTCAAATCCTCTCAGTCTCCAGTCCCCAGTCTCCACCTTTACCTCGACAGTCTGCACCAGAGAAAGAGTCAGCTCTGGCAAATGGCAAATACGTGGATTATAGCAAGAAGGTTGCCATTTTTATTATGTTTTCATATATACCATTGCAATAGAGTAGATCATTCTATAGAAAAGATACTGTACAACTCTTAATAGTTTTCAATTGTATTTCTATAATATAAAAAGTTTCCGAGAAAGTGTGTTGCTATATTTTCTGTCGATATCTTTTGTTAGTGTGGCTAGCTAAGGTATCATCCTGGAACCCATACGAGATAGGACTAGCCTATTATTATACGGCAGAGCTGGATCTGGGATGTGCCGCGTGGCGAGTTATCAAATATCAGTGTGAACTTTGTCTCTTTTATCGGCGTGGCGTACTGGACACCGGTCAGCAAACACCTTTTCGTGTATTTTTGGAGGTGGGTATTCACACGCCAACGTTCGGTGCCGCAGCTCTCTCGAAAATGAAGATTTCACACATTTACTTTCTCATCCAATATCTATGTGCTAGGATTTCATGGGCCCCAAGGGTGAATTTAATCTTCTGAAATCGTTTAATTAGCAAAATATGCCGTTTCTTTTTCTCACCACGGGGTCGCGCAAACTTTTGCCAAAAATTGCCTTTTGCCCTTTGCCCAGAATTTTTTCTTGACTTATTATCTGGGGTGTTTTAATTGTTCTATGAAGATAAGTGAATGTATGGGGAGAAGTGACCCTACGGGATATGAGTTGGAATCCCGGAGCTAATCACAAACCTGCCCCAACCCCACCTCCACAACGCCTCCCTCACCAACCCTTTCGCCATTGCCCAATGTATCCAACCAATCTGCTTTCATTTCCTGCCGGTTGATTGCGTACTGTTAATCAAATATACGATTTTGAAACTCATAACTTTTCCACATAGTCTACCACATCGGATGGATACTACCTACGTGTAACGCCAATTCTTATCAAAATAGAACACTACTAGAGAATTGATCCCAAAATGCAACGGATCAATTGCAATTTGCAATTATCTTGGCAAATATGAAACAAGGTTCTTACTATTGGATTACAATTTTTACTTTTCGTTAACTTTTCGTGTAGAGCGTGTCTTTTCAGTTTGGCCAATCAAATGTTTTTGTGTGTGAAATATGATAGCTTCCACAGCTATGAAGATTGTAATTTAAAACCGTGCCGTATTGAGATAGAAAGATGACCGTAGTGACCTGGACTTAAGGTGTACTAACTTTACGTAAGCAAAGAACAATGAGTTATGAGACATGAGTCTGAAAACCGTGTAACAATGAAGGAAACTTGAGTAAAAATTATGAAAATTTGTAATTAGCATGGCAGGGGAAATCTTAGAAACATCTCATTTTCAGTCAAAATGATACGAGCAGCAGCAGGTAATCAATCGTGAATCCTGTAAGGAATCAGGACAGCATTGAAGAACCCTACCCCACCCCATTCCACCCCATTCCACCCCATCCCACCTTACCGGTCTGAAGTGAGATCTCAGACCTCAGGATCTAGTGTTTTTCCTATGAAGGTGCATCTCGTTTGCGTTTCACATTTCCCCTAAGTCTCCACGAACAAATTGAGCTTTACAGTAGTTATTCATTCTACTGTAAAAACAGGAACGATTTTCATTAATCTTTGTACCGTTGAGAATTCGGCTTCCATCTCGCACCCTATGAGTGCACTCAAAAAGGCAGCAGCAAACTTTTTACCAACTGCACACGCTTTGTGTTAATTTGTGATTCGAATAATGAGCAGGGTGAAAGCATATTGTTCATATAAAGTAAACTCCCTATGTACCTAGTGCGCATGTGCCTGTGCCTGGTGCCTAATGCCTAGTGCCTAAAGACTTGTACAGTGCCTTCGCACAGCAGACTCACATATATTCGACAAGCCCATATTCGTGACAGCGTTCAGTCTTTGAGCGGGGGCACTTCATACAAATCTCAGACACTGCACTGGCGCAATACTTTCCAGTTTGCAACGTGCTGTTTGCAGTTTTTACACATAACAATAATTGCAATGCAAATGCTGTAGCGTAATTTTTAATTCGGAATTGTAGTGTGTAGTCTGAAGTCCACATGATATGATTCGCGTCGTTTCTTTGGAACTGCAGACACCTTACGTAGATGTATCATTGTGTCGTAAAAGGTACCCCGTCTAGTTCTACCTTCATGTAACTGAAAGCTGGGTTCCCATGAAGTTTGCTCTGAGCAATTTCCAGCGATTGTTACCACTCGTTTGGACGTTTGGCCAATCAGGCCTGAGTATTATTTCCATCGTTGTTATTTGCCATCCCTGATAACATGAGCGTCCATGAACGTGTAAAATCGCTGCGCTTTTAGCAGCGATTTGTACACCATTCTGTGACGTTAATCCTATCAGGAAAGAGTATAATTCTGCAAGGTGGCATCTTTCCAGACGTATTCTTTACTTCATACTTGAAAAATGGTTGAAAAATGGTGTTGAGGTTGACAAGAAATGTGTGACTGCCTCATTTATAGTTATAAACACAATAATCAAAAAACTATCAACAAGTTTATTTCGCTACATTCTTGCGTAAGCCTTATAGTTTGCCCTTGAGATGGGTTTCTGTGACGCTTTGCGGCCTAGGATAGCGCTCTAGCCTGGGACAGCGGCCGGCGCACGGACGCGCACGGACGCGCACCGCGAGGCCACGCGGCGAAAAGTGGATTTTAGCAGATCGGATCGATTTTGGGTACCTTTAAAACCTCTGAGACGGTTTCTGCTTGGCATGGGTGCCAGCTCCATGTCGTCTATCGGTAATAGAGCCAATTTTGACTATTCAAAGTGAGTTTCAACTTTAAAAAATATATATCAACCCCATTTTTCAACAAGATGGTGGCCCTACATTTTCATATTGGTATTTTATTTTAGAAAGCCTATATTTGTTTTAGTTTATTATAAGATAAGCATAATCTATATCTTGATAGTGCACCCACTAGGAAGTAATCTAATTCAATCCTCCACCCTCACCCTCCCCCCCCCCCCCCTCCTGGCAGGGATGACAGATCGGAATCAACATTTTTCACGTGCATTTATTTAGTAAGGAGTCACCTTCTACACACTTTGATTGAGCAAGTAGCTTTCTTCGCGTACCAAGTAAATGCATGACATTTCGTGGTTCTGACCCATTGAGGATGTTCTTTTGTTTACGACTTCTGACTCCAAAAAGTCTCCAACCTGAGATTTGGTGCGTTGATAAAAAAAAAAAAAAATTAACACAACTTTTAATTTTGAATATTTTCTAAATAACATTTGAAGAGTATGTTCCACCCTTAATATTTCACTCCATATTTTAACCCCTAAATATCCTTTCGCATGCTTTTCTTTGCCACCTTCAAATATGCCAACTCAAGGGCGTTCGTATCTAAGAAAATCGGCTCGCTAGAGTTAACGGCTCAAAAGTCAGAATTGTTTTACTTACGCACTGCTGTCGAAGAAGGGTAGTTTTGACACCCCTGTAACTTCCACGATAATCGAGATCAAGCGAAAGGGCGTGAAACATATTTTTATTTGTCATTAGCTATTCACCAAAAAATGTGTTTGATATGGTGAGGGTCAGGTAAATTTTGTCTTTTTTGTCGTTTCGACGAGGAGTGTTCCTTTGTCGAAGACTTTTGAAACTCTGCTTCATGATAGGTTACTTATTTCCCCTGAGAACAAAGGCATACGGGGTCCTGTTTTGGCCTTTTACAAAAATGTATTTACCTCATCGGTCAGTGAAATTTCAGTCTGCGGTTCCACAAGGCTCAACCCTGGCACCGATCTGATATCAAGTTTATGTAAATGATATTATGCTTAAGCAAATAACCGATTTTAATATTTTTTTACTCGTGGATGATACCGTTATAGTTGCAATTCACAAAAACTTATAGAAAGCAAATAAGTGTGCTTCAAAATGATTTGAATTCTTTGCTGCGCTGCACTCACGAAAATGGCCTTTCCATAAATTACAAAAAAACAAAGGTTAAGACAGTTCAATCTCCGATCATCGTTGGGAAGAAAAATGCAGACATTTGTTATCACGAATATGGATGTACAAATCGTACTCTGCCTTCTTGCCCGGTTTTGAACTGTTTTGCAAGAGATTTGCTATCCATAGTATTCGGCTTGGGAAAAGTCATGTAAATGTTAAGACTTATGATACTCAACATTGTGTTCAGTGCTTTGTTGAAGTCGGGGGTCAGACAAAATCTTCTTACAATCTTTAAATCTTCTTGTCTGATGAACAAAATCAAAGATTCTTTAAAACATTATAAGACCTCCAAGAAATTAGCGATTTGTCAGATTTAAATCTCTTGTCCATTCAGCAACTCCATTTCTAAATTTTCATTTTGATCAATTCATTTCGATAAAGATCATAAAAATAAAGTCAATCCCGTCATTTAACGAGAAAATATCGAAAATTTTAACTTATCATGCGATACTATCAATTCTCAAGGGCTCCAGCAAATACGCTATTTAGATCATTATTATTTTAGTTTGTCACCTGTGGAATTATTATCGCTGCAAAATTATATTTAACAAAAAGCAAATTTCGACTTTCTCACTCCGGAATGCAGGTGATTTTATCATTTCTTCTACGTGTCTTTCACACAAGCTGATTGAAGCTTTGACGGGCCCGACATATTATATTTAGTATGATGATGATGATGATGATGATGATGATGATGATGATGATGATGATGATGATGATGATGATGATGATGATGATGAT
>QKMV01004528.1:0-10086 GCA_003287335.1 Lednia tumana | reverse complement strand
AATAGTTAGCGAAACGTTGGCAGTTTAGTATCAGTGAAGTTTTCAGCAGTTTAACCCAGTTATTAACAGTTTTTTTATAGATCTGTATTAGTTTTTCAGCTCGATAGGCTCTGTAGATTTTTCATAAGAAATATTTGATAATCGGAAAAATCCCAAAGGTTAACTTGGGGAAGTTTTCATTATAGAATCTGTTTACATAGCTAATAAAGAGCTTCCTCCAATGTTAGTAAGTGAATTGAAGGAGATAAAGTATGCTGTGTGTTCAAGGGTGGAATTACTTATTGAAAATTAAATTTGATATGTCAAACGATTTTTCACGCAAAAAAAAGTTTGCGCAAACCCATTTCAACGTGACACAAAAGTGCGAATCGGTTTCTTAGTATGTAATTGAAATAACAACATGTATCTACATTCTACTTATTCATTCACTTTGCTTAAAACTTTTATGCTTGATAGGCATACCAGTAAATGGGTAGGTACCTACAGCGGAAAATGTACATAACCAAATCTTGCCTGTAAATGAGTTATTACAGCAGTACTTTTAAAACTAATTGAAACATAATCTTGTGTTTTAGGCAATGCTGTTGCAGGACCAGCTTCTTGAGAGGAAACGTCTTGAAAGTGTAGAAAGATCTGAGGTAGATGGCAATAGAAGATTAATTGGCAACGATCATATTAGCAAAACGGCTAATGGAAGGTAAGATCCATTACTGACATCTGGCTTGATCTGTGCTCGTTTTGGTGTTAGATTTAATTCTAAATCTTTTTTGCATTTATTACTTCAATTTTGCTTTTAATTGTACTACCACTTCTAAAGGTAGAACGTACTTATCTTACATTCTTCTCTATTACGTTTTCTGAGATTCAAAGACCGAGCAGAAATCTGCTTGCTGTTTCAATAATTTGTTTTAATTCATCTCCGACCATCTTCATTGCTGGCTAATGGTTGTTTTTGGCATCATAACGGACATAAGTTATAGTGCATGCTCGTTTCGATGTGCTTCGACTGATTGGTGTGTTAGAACGTATCTGTGTTTCACTTGCAGCCCGAGATTCCCCTCGGCTAACAACGTAAACAAGGCCGTTACAAACGGGCTGCAGTTGTCCCCAACTAGAGACGTTCTTGTCAATGGAAATGGTTGTCACGACGATAAGAGACCACTGGAGCACATTCAAACTTATAGGTAGGTACTGCAAGCAAAAAAGATTATTATGCTATTCGAATGTTTTTAGAAGTGATGCATCTTCTTGTAAAAATCACAAATCTGTGATGTTGCTATGTGGATGGAAGGTATGTATGCTTTGAAATTACATCCCTTGCTGATAGTGTGTAGATATTCAGAGACCTACAGGCAATGCTTTCCATTATAGACACAAAAATGTGGAGTTAATATTATGTTACTTGTGGTTGCCGTAGTTATCATGTTAAACCTTACCAAAGCTGGGGATTGATTGTGTAAAATCGGTAAAAAGAAATTGATCGGTCTGATACGGGCACCGGTCATAAATGCACATCTAAAATAAGTGCATTTTAAATTTGTTGATTCCGATCGGTATAGATTGCCAACTATTGGGTACTGATCTATTTATCTGTTGGGTATCTTTGTAACGATTTTGCACACTTGACCCCCAAGACAGATAGGGTTACAAAATAGAGTCCCAGCTATATCTTTCATCTTACTAATGTACAACGTCTGTTTCCTTTCTAGAGAATACAAAGAAGCACAAAAACAACAGCGCGGCCAGGACGTCTACCGAACGCGCCTACCGGGCGAGCAAACAAACAACGAAATTTCGAACCACGACACCGAACCAGTCAACAACTATGAACCGATCCTCAGAAACAGAATCGATTCTAAACAGTTATTCGAAGATGGCACTAGCAATCGACGGCCGGTGCAAAAAGTGACACCGTGTAGAAACAATTCGACGGTAACCTTCCAGTGCCCTCCGTCAAGAACATCACCACCGCTGGCCAATGGAAACAGCCGACAAGAGTCGTGCTATGTGAAGCCAAGTTCCCCGACCAAAGTCCCTGCTAATGTCAACGGCAGTCCTAAGCTAGTGACAACCGCGTTGGGCTTTGTCAACGGCAACCGACCTCAGGCGCTGGCTAGTGCGGCAGCGCCCAGGTCACCCAAGCTTGGTGCACGAGCGATGATGTGGAACAGGGACATTGCGCCAGAGAAGCTCAGCTTCACTATGAGGAGAGAGTTTGACAAAGCAAGAGAAGAAGCCGATCTCACCGACACTCTGAGAAGTGTGAGTTTTTTCTTTTTACGTATTGCGTTCCTGGTATTTTAAAGGTTTCGACTTAGAGGGGCTTTAGGGAAGGTTCCGATAATGATCTTTGATGAAACACGTAAGGATACAGGAAAAATAGCAATTATCAACGAGCCCAAAATCTGCATAATGTGAATGATTTATGTGATAGACGTGAACCACAAAAGGGACTTTCGGAACAAAGGAATTGAGTTGAGTCGGACCTTTCGACCTAAATTAGACTAGCTGGGTTTCACTAATCTTGTATGATTTTTATCCAAGGCATTTTACGTAATAAAAACAAACCCTAGGCAACTAATGGTCTATTAGTATTTATATATTGGGCTTAAAAGTTAGTGAGAACGGCCCTTTCAACTATTGGAATCCATTTTAATAGTTATCAGTTAGAGTCTTGTCGTCTGACTACTGAGTTTTTCTATTTGCGTCGTATCTGATTTCCAGTTGATTGAGTCCAAACTGAAGATGTCTTTGCCTGACAACATGGCGCCTGCTTTGATGGACGGAGTCGTGCTGTGCCACTTGGCGAATCATGTGCGGCCGCGGTCTGTCGCCAGCATTCACGTTCCTTCCCCGGCTGTGGTGAGTTTGCGGATTGCAACTAATTTCAACGTTACGTTCTGAAATTAGAGTCTATGGGCACTGGATCATAGAATTAGATGTGTTTTTATGGTTTCCAAGTGTTTTAATTTGACAACTACAGAAATACATTTTCAGAGACGATAAACATGACCTTCTCCAGTTCTATAGTGAGGTATCTCCAAAAATTAGTTTTCAGATAAACAGAAAACAAACTTTAATATTTCTTGAATTAGGATGGGCCAGTGTGCGTGACAAATATCTTGTGTCCTATCACCATACGTTCAATTACGTAAAACAATCTGGAATTTTTGATTAGTGAGATGTCTCAAGTATGTAACTGAATAAATTCTGGTATAGAACAAATGTTTAGCCTCAAGATGTCCCAGTATAGATTTCAGAACTCATAAATCGTGTATTTTGCCAGGTTTGCGCTAAGAAACTTGGTCTTCTTGGTATATGTCTGAGTATTTGTCAGACAGTACGCTTTTGTTCAGTTTTATACAAGGACTAAATTTTCCTCTTCTCTTTGGAGACCCCTTATCCGACCTGGTAAGGCGGGAAGAATGTGTGCCGGGATGGCTTGGGGGTAGAGCTTTCAACTGATAATCGAGTTGTCCCGTGTTTGTATCCCGGTTTGGTTTCAAATTTTTCCTCCTTTGCTTTTCTTTCATCTTTGCTTACTGGCAAAAGCTCCCATCCAGAAAAGCCAGTTCTGAATATTTTTTTTTTGCAGCCGAAGCTAACGATGGCAAGGTGCCGACGTAATGTGGACAACTTCCTGGAAGCTTGCAGAAAGGTTGGAGTTGATGAGGTGAGTGAAAAAGTTGCACTGTACTCTTGTTGATGGGTTCACAGCTCTAGGGACATTTCCTAGCCTCAGATTTGATTTAGATTCACATAACTTGTATCATATTCATAGCGTTTCATTCTACAACTCTCATCACAAGGCTTCATGTGTAAAATGTAAATGTGCTTTCTGTTTCTTGTAAATAAATGGCATGTTGTAATGCTGCATGTGTCTGTGTTGATGAATAGTACTCTCTTGTATGTTTTGTTAATTTCTTTTGCACTTAGATTCTTTTTCTAACACCCACGAAGGACAGTACTGTAAAGTTCATACTACACGTTTGGTATCTTATCAATAAATTATGATCAGAATTTAGGCTAGTTACTAAAACACATCAGACGAGAAGTATTTTTTTAATAAGAAGTTACAACTATTTCTTTTTAATCTCACTTACTATAATTTATATTACATAAAGAGTTTACTACAGGCACCTAATAGTACAATATATTTTTTGAACCTAACCTGAAGTTTTTTTTGTTAGTTCTTTAGTAACCACCTATTTAACTTGTTGTTTATTAATTTATTATATGTAGGACTGTAGGTTTACCTAGACTTAGTGCACATTGTTATCATTGGTAATTTTGTTTATGGAAACTTAAATTAGAAACTAGTAGTCTAGTTTCCATAAATATGATTCTGTTAGTATTATGGGAATTGGTAATTAAAAATTAAACCACAGATTAACCGATTCAAGGTTGTGCTCTGGTATTTTATTGGCGCCACTTTGGGACACGACAGCACGTCCATCTTCTAGTAGTTGCAAGTTGAGTGTGTGGATAATTGAAACAAGACAAACCAATTACAAAATTAGAAGATGGATGTATCGTTACATCGGAAACCTTGTGTTTATAAAACACTAGAGCAAAACTGTGAATCGTAAAATTTTACTTTATTCTTTATCTGCTCCACACGTTTTGTTCTTTCTATTATTTGAATATCTACGATTCCAGGATCGAAACAAAAGCACAGAGTCTCCACAAAACGAACATAAGTCACATGTCGAATTTACGTTTTGCCAAGGGCAAGAGCGAACTATTGATTTGGATTGGTTATTTCTTTCGGTGTTGTCTATATGGGCTTTGCAAATATGGTTTCAAGCTGGCTGAACTATTCCCATTAGGCGGAACGCTCATTTTATACCTGCCGCATGTTCTTTATTCCATCGATGTTTCCTTCATCATTCATTTTTATACCACACAATGTTATGTCTTTTCATAGGATTTGGTCTGAAATGTATCAATGAATACTATTTCCAAATAAGTTTGCCATGTTTATCTATTTCTCTGGTGGTGGCTCTATTTCTTCAAAATTTCTGACCAAAATGAAAATGCATTCTATTTTAATTCGTTTTTGTGGAATTGTCATCAATCATTGTGAAAATCATTGTGCATTGCCATTGCTCATCTCATCACCCATCATCACTCAAGTCATTAGCCAATCATTCCTTAGCATACTCATCAATTTGTCTCTAAAGTATGGTAGTTGAATTATATCAATATGTAGAAAAATACAAAGTAGGTTGTTGCTACTTAGTTCTTGTGAATAACTTGGTAGATTCTTCATATACTGTCTAAAATATAACAACTTCATTCCTTTCTTGAATTATCCTGTCAATTTCTATGTAGCTTCATAAACTAATTGAATATTTGGTTGGGATTTGATTACTTCATAACCCGGCCAGTAAAGAATCTTCAAAATTGCATAAAGGTAGTTAACATTTGCTTGAAATGACTCGAGAAAGCTAAATAAATGCCTGTTGACCCTGAGAGCTACGTGACACGTGTCTGTGGTCTCATTACAGGCTGATCTTTGTTGCCGGGACGATATAGTCGAGGCATTCAGTGTTGACGCACTCTGTCGGACCATAGCAAAGCTTTTCGATGCGGCAGCCAGTCCAACGCCTGCCGTTCAGCTTGCGACCAATCACGACTCCAGCACATTGCTCTGTCTTGGCCTCTTTGTCGGGACTCTAGTGCTTCTGTATTTCTTTCCTCTTCCCAATCAATAGTTAGATACACAAATCACAGAAACACTACCATATTCCACCAATAATATTTGGCAAAATGATTTAAAATGCATTTCATTAATATTTGTTATCCAACATATTTCATAGTACCTAATAAGAAACTACTGGTAATTTTTTAATGTTTAATGGTGGCTTGCAAAGACCATATTTTTGGTGGGCAAAGTATTATTTTCTAGGTAATAGGGATGCCGGCAGGTAGCAAAGAGTGGACTAGAATTTGTGGGTACCCAAAAAAAGCTTTTTAAAAATTGTATTTATTTTGTAATTTTTGAAATGACTTTATGTATTTTTTTTAAAATGAATGGTGGCCTCAATCAATAATGCATATCCATGTACAAAATCAGAGTCAAACCAATATTCACACAGGACTTTTTGCGGACTTAATGAAATTGCTTTCAGAGTTTTCCCCTGTGATTAAGTGATATGTTTGTGAACATTTGATCGGCTAAAAGCAGAAGTATTCTGTGCCAGTAGAATTCACTGATAATGAGTTTATTCTCACTAATCGTTTGCAAATTATTGAGTCACTATTATCAAAACGATCTTTTCGCAATTAATTTTCTTTATCGACTCCTTGTGTACCTGCCAACACCCCTATTAGGTAGACATGTATTATTTAAAATTTTTGTAGGAAAAGCTGGTATGGGAATTAGACGATACTTGTTATTTATTGATACAATTAGTATTAACTATTAGTTTAACTAGTTTTGTATGCATTATTAATTGTAATGGGATGCTTGATGCACCTGAAAATAGAACTATTTTGTGTCATACAAGTGAATGCTATACCAATAACATGCATATGTTGCATAGTAATTAAGTGAAGAAAAGCTTTAGTAAACAGCTATTGTATGCAGCTAGTCTGTCTTTAGACACTAAAATGAAAGTGAAAATACTTAATTTTTATAAATACAGTTAGGCTGGATGGTCATTTTATGTAAAATGTCAAATGGATAATGGATAGTATTAGGGATGGTGGAAATGGCCTTTATATTTAAAATTATCAGTCACCAAAGGAAAAATTGATTTTTTGCTCTGCGTTAGAGGTAGCGAAGCGTATTAATAAACAGTAGTAATTTATTCTAGTCTTTATGGCAGC
The DNA here is from genome assembly GCA_003287335.1 of Lednia tumana. Classification (NCBI taxonomy): domain Eukaryota; kingdom Metazoa; phylum Arthropoda; class Insecta; order Plecoptera; family Nemouridae; genus Lednia; species Lednia tumana. The sequence continues at coordinate 3,252 of QKMV01004528.1, read as the reverse complement.
AAGAAATGTATTCTTACAGCGGTTGCAGCGTGCGTAGCGCGACAAATATATCGACTACAAATTTGCATCCACATAGCATTGTTTGACACAATATCCAGAACTGTTAATTACGGGACCGGGAAAAAATAGTAAAAATGAAACAAATATCTGGGAAATTGGCAGAAGACTAAGTATAATCGTCGTTATCATTGGAAAGTTTAAAATTAATATGCTACATGACCCCTGATTTTTTTTTTTTTGACATTTGGCTCCTTCAACCCTCATTTTTATGTGATCACCTTGATATCTTCTAGAAAGATTTTTTTTAAATATCAACAAAAATTTCAAAAGAACATATTTTCCAAAACTTTTTTCTGAAAAACTATAGCGGTTGTAAACAAACAAAAATTAGGGTCGAATGAGATAAAGATCCCACAGCTAAAAAAAAACGGAAGTCATCTAAAATAAATATAACAAACTTTTGAATACCAATGCTGAAGACTAATTTTCCAAGTTTTCTGCCAATTCTCCGATAATTTCTTTTTGTATGTCTTTTCCTGGTCCTCAAATTGATATTATGTCAAAAAATAGCAGTGTAGATGCAAATTTTTAGGTGCTGTATTTTGCCACTGGAATGGCTTTAAAGCAAATATCTAACTCGGTTATTTCAACTGACAAGTAGATTTATTGCAGAGATGCATCATAAAGTACGTTGAGCAGGCAGATGACAAGGCATCGTATTCCTTTGGCATGTAACATATTTTTGGTATTTATATTTAAAGATGCAGTAGCTTTTTTAAAATCTATTGTAAATTTGCCAAATCTTTGTGTGAAAAGATGGTGCTTTAGTATTTAGATCTTAATGAAACCTAAATGCAGATTAGGAAATTCTTTTGCAACAATAAGGGGCTTCATTTAAATACACATGTTGGTTAAAATAATGACCTCTGTGTGGAGGTTCACTGTGACAAATCCCCTTGATGCACAAAGCTCATGCACAATCATCTTCAGTTCATTAAATTTCACCCCTGAAATTTTTGTTACGCTTGGTTATGTAGATCTACCGGCTAGCAATGGGGTTTTTTGTTTCTTTGTCGCCCTGACTGCGGCCGGACTGATTGCGGCCCAGCCCGAGGGGAAAACATTCTCAAAGCCTGACCGGGCCAAAACATTCCCCGAAGTAAAGCCCAGCCCGATTAAGCTCGAAAGTTTTCAACGGCTAGAGATGGGCTGAAATCACTCTAAACGGCCGTAAAGCCGCATGAACTTTTAGCAAAAATGCCATGAAGAAAATGTGGGCTCTTGCCAGACAAAGGGGTTTAGACATGAATTTTAGGCACATATATTTGTTTAGGCTGTTCTATCTGTCTCTTTGATTTTTTTCATATTTTAATTGGATTCATATGAGACCTGAAGTCTGAAAAGGTCGAATGTTTGTCAAATCAGCTTGGCGTGAAGCCTGACATTATAAACAGTTGGCCCGGCTCGAATGTTGGGCCATCTGGGCCCTTTTCCCATCTATACTGAGTATGAGCTCAAAAGCAACGGAACAGTAATGGAAATACACAGGTCCTGTTTATGAAAGCACTGTTTTTAAATAACCAAATTGAGATAGTAGCTTTTAACTAATGCAGCAAATGATTGGTACTTGCCAGTGTCTTATATCAAAATAAGATAGGCACATTGCACTTGGAAATGCAAGTTTTTTTCTCTCGTCCAGGAAAAAAATGAACCAAAAATCACCAGGCTGAAAAAGGTGCCTAATCATGTAGCTGTTTCAAATAATATATTGATAATACGGGGATAATAGTTAAAATATACTTCATTTACTTAAATTAATATACTAACCCACTGTTTTGACAAGGTTCATTCTTTAGGCCCCATCCTACCTCTACCTTTGCATTGATTTCACACCAAGTTTTATAGTAAAATACTGCTTCAACCCGTCTAAATAACTTATGATTCTAAGCAAAAGTGTAAACTAGGTCTCTCTCTAGCGTTCTTCCCCATACTTAAGCCAATAAAGCCGATACATGCTCATAAACGTGTTGGCTTATGGCATGGGTTGCTATATAAGAAAAATATGTATCAGACATAGGGAAACAGCTGGAAAAAGGGCTTGGTAAGAGACCTCTTGACACGTTTATGCACAACTCTTGCTCACTATCAAAGGTTATCTTGAGTGGCTTAGTCAGCATCTTTATAGAAAACTTGGTACACAAATGTTTTCCTGTTTGGCTCGCCACATGTTGAAGCATAACCACTACATCGAGGTCACTTCAATATAGAACGAGCCATTTGCTTTTAGAATGCAGTCCAGGCTCAAGCTCTGCTTATCTCCAATGCTTTAAAATAGTGAACTGCACAGGAAAACTTCTGCGAACGAAGTTTTCGATGATGATGCTGACAACCGTTCCACATAAGCTGTGATAGTACGCCTGAGAGCTGAAGTTACAACAAGAGTGAACAATTAACAAATCCTTTTTTCTATCTTATTTTTTTGTATGCTCTATCCAAATATAGCAATTCACCATAACCACCAGATTTGGGAGAATGTTTGGGGTTTTTTGCCTGAAATGTGTAAAAAATGCACATTAGAGACCTGATTGCATTTACTCTTTAATCTAAAACTCTCTTCCTTGCTATTAGTCTATCTAGAATGGTCAGCATCTTCATGTAAAAATTGATATGAAATAAATGTAGCAGCAGAGATTTCAAGCCAAAGTGTTGCAAGTCAAATTTTAAGAGTTGTAAATGATTGTTTAAAAATATGAGCTAGGGACTTGATCTCAGTGAACTGGTGAATAGATTTGATTTTTTAAATATTTGATCTGCCTTGTATTATTGTTCATAATTAATTAACAGTCTGCCAATCGCATGAGAAAGTGCAACAATTAGGTGCCTCCATACATTATGCACACATAACAGACTTTTATATTTCATATATTCAGCTCATTTTGACTATAGTATATCCAGCCTCCTCTTGAGTATATCTGAGGGCAAAAAGCAGGTATGCAAACTTTGTTTAACCCTTGCAAAATCTTACCCAGCATGAGGTGCTTCTTGTACCTAAGAATAGTAGACATGTCATTGCCAACCAAGAGGCGTCTGAAACAAGTTTGAAATTCTGGACTTCAACCCTGTCAGAACATTAGGCAAAGAAGGGGTTGGTAAAGCAAGGGTTGGTCTGTATTGAAGCTGAACTTGGAGATACTGTAACATTTATTTAGAATTTTTTATGTATATGTTATGTACATCTGTGTTTATATTATT
>QKMV01004527.1:0-10086 GCA_003287335.1 Lednia tumana | reverse complement strand
TCAATCAACGTTGGGGGACAATGCTTTTCTTATGGCGTTAAAAATCCCCCAATGTTGATCGCCTCTGGGACGCTAGTCGTCCATTCATCTGAACAATGGCGTGTTAAGGGGTTTCTAAGTATCGGTTATGGTTATCATGAAATAATTGACCTTATTGTTGAATTTAACAGTGAGTTCACTACGTTAAGATATGGAAACAAAAGCAAGCTTTGTCTTGGGCCATTTAATTGTGATTATTTGATTGTAGATCGATAACGTTGCTGAACCGCATTTTGCTTGATAGAAAGACGTGTTGCATTGTTATCTTAGCAGCCTTGCGCTCACTGTCTGTAAGCACGATTTTTTTGAAGTCATTTTGATATCAATAGTGTTGCTAATTTAGTTTTAAAAGTTTTGTTTGCCGGGGATTTTTTTTTTCTTTGAAGGCAAATTTTTACGTTCGCAGACACGAGAGAAGAACACTCTCCAACAATATGCAGCAGAAGGTAAAAATCTCTCTGGTCGCGGCGATGGTTTTTCTACTCGTGGCACATCTGAGCTCGGGTGAGTGAACGCAGATATTTGTATGCAAGCAATTATAAGATTTCCAAGGAAAGGTATGATGAACGTCCATTTATAGTTACCAAAAACCAAGTACGATATCGCCAGTAGTTATTGCGGTGGAGATGAGAAGGAAGAACTTTTTTGGTTTTCGCTGAGCTAATTAATCCAAGAGAAGATTTAAATGCGACTACGCATAGAAAAAGTCTTGGATACAAAAAACTTTATTTAAAAACTGGTTTTGAATACTTAGATTGCCTCGAAAAAGCAACCCTGATTAGGTCAACATCATTTGGAATACCAAAACATATTTCGATATAATTTCTTCTATACAGCGATTTTGTATGGTAACCAAATTTGCCGCGTGTACCTTCAGTGTGATAGTTAAGTGCAAAGCGTATTCGTTGTTAGATGAGTGGGGTGAACTACTTCAATGTTAAATGCCATGGATTTTTTTTTATTTTTTTTTACTTTTTCACGCGCTGTGCGGCAAACGCCTGAACCAATTTCAATAAAATTTTCAGAACACGTTCGATTTTCTTCGAAGTGAGACCTATTCATTTTTTGAGTGCATGCCGTCACATATTTTTACCAAAATTCACATTTATATACATTTAACGTAATTTTATTTACTTTTTCTTCAATTTGTTTGCTGTCTCTAAGCCAAACGTCTGCGTCAATTTCAAAGAAACTTCAATAATATCTTTGCAATGTGTCAACGTAGACGTGATGCAATCTTAATTGCAATCGGAATAGTTTTTTTTTTGGAAAGTGCGTTTGTATGTGTGTATAGAGTTAATGGAACTTTGTTACACTCGCTAGGCTAAAGAACTGCATTAATGTAGGTGAAACTTTCCAAGGAGTTTAATAATTCGAACAAAAGATCGTATCCAATTTTGAGCTTGATCTGAAACGTTATCTTTTTATTTCCACCTTTGAAGTTTTCTTTTTATCAAACATTTCCGTTTCTCCACTTCTCCATCTGAATGCGAGCTTCATGCCAATCAGTCATATCATTGAAGATAAAGAAGTGGGCGACGGCTAAAAAGCCAATTTCCTTTGTGGAGTGTTTGATGATTACACATATGTATATTAGAGCTAAGGGGCGCTACAACTGACAGGTTATGTTGAACCGTTTGGGGCGTTGTTTTCATCGGTCTTATAATTTGAAAGGTTTGTTAGAAATACTACCCCCGTCCAGAAACGCGGGTATATAAAGCGTTATGATGAAGCCATGCTGGATAAACCAGCACTGCTCTTTTACAACGCTGTGTTCATCATGCTGTTTAAAATCGACGCCATTGCTGACATGTAATGTCATTGGCCTGCGACATGTAATGTCATTGGCCTGCAACAATTTGCGACACCTGACCAAAAATAATCTCACAAACTTGTTGAATTTTCAAAAAAAACTGTTAATTAACTGGGGTAAACTGCTGAAAACTTCTAACAAACAAACTGCCAATGTTTCGCAAACTTTACTGAAAGCTTCTTCTGGGCAAGTCCAGCAGGTTTTACGTGAAAATTTCAAATTTCAAATGAAAATTAACAGTTTTTTTGAAAACTAGTATTGCAATTAGACAGACGGCATGAGTCTTAAAAATTTAACTGTTGAATTTTGTTTCAGTGGAGTGTTGCTTCGGCTGTAGCAACAGTGCAAGGAGTTTCGATGAAACTTATAATCCCATGCAAGAGTTAATTGCAGAGGTTACGGGAGACGAAGCCGTGAATTTGGCTGATGAAGACGGTAATGGAATGTTGTCTTTCAGCGAGGCAAAAGATTACCTAGCGAAAGCTGGCTTCACAGAGATAGAGGATGGGCTGTCACGTTACTTTGTTAATGGTGAAATAACCGCCGAAGAAATGGACGATTTTAAAATCAATGATCCTCTCTAAGTGATCAACAGTCCTTCCTTGAGTCCTCAATGAGGTTCTATTGCCAGAAACAATGTATATTTCTACTTATAAAAACCCATTTCAAGCACCGTCAAGTTTGTAACTAAAATAGAATTAAAATCTGTTGCTCTGTGGCAAATAAATTAACAAATATTCGTGCACATTTTAAAACAATTGTGAATTTGAATTAATATAACCCATTTGTTCCACCCCTTCTAAGTTTAGTTTAAGAAGCAGCCTTGTCGGATATCCGTTGCTCAAAATCGAGAATATGCGAGGGAAGTTGGCCTCGTAATCTGTAAGCTCTTTTGAGGTAAGACCAAAATATCGTTCGTCGGGTAATGGTCGTAATGGGAGAGTCTTCAAAATTATATCAGCAGCAAGATTTTAAATTCGGGCTCGCAAACTTAAAAACGCAGAAAAGGAGCTAACAAAATAGAGCAGTTCCCCTCTTAAAACAAACTTTTATGTAAGCTTGCTGTTATGATGGAAGTCTGAAATAGAATTCCAAAAATATGGTGAAAGTTTTATGAACTAATCAAATAATTTGAGATTGTCATCTGCTTGAGCGGCGCCTCGATCGAAGTGAGAATAGTCGAGGAGTATTCGGGAAATTTGACATATTTCTTCGGTAATCATTGGACTGTGACTAAAATAATCTACGAAATACATAGCCAAGTTTTGAGAGTTCACAAGTAAAATTGATCAAATATTTCATCAATCTTAATTTCTTTAGACTCTTGTTTTCTTTTAATCTTGGCACTAGCTTTAAAAAAAAAACTGTTAATTAACTGGGTAATACTGTCAAAAACTTCTAGCACACATACTACAAACGTATCACGAACTATACTTTAGGCTTTCAAAAAAACTGTTAACTGGGTGAAACTGCTGAAAACTTCTAACAAACAAACTGCCAATAAAAATTGGCAGCACTAAAAATTTTCAGCAGTTTAACCCAGTTAATAAACAGTTTTTTTTTTTAAACTAGTGCTGAAATTTGACAGAAGACATGAGTCTTCAAAATGTAATACTTTAGGCTTCAAACTGTCACATTCGCCTCGAGCGCCATAAGAAACGCAGCCCAAAAAACCTAGCGACAGACTTGGGCAAAGATGTGGGCATTGACGACAAGGATTACAAATATAAAGATATTTACACGGCAAGTATGAACGTGAAGAATATGACATCACTTAAAAAATACCTGCCTACTCGAGGACACGAACTCCAGACCTTTTGCTCGAGTAGACAGGAATTTTTGAAGTAATTTTAATATTGACAAGGAATAAACTTCTAACGCCAATTACACGGCTAGTAATAATTTTAGGAGTATTAAAATCACTTCAAGAATACCTGCTTACTCGAGGACTTGAACCCCGGACCTTTTGCTTACCGGGCAAATGCTCTACCACTGAGTAGCTTAGCTCACTACCATGGTTATTACCATGGCAACAGCCAAACAGAAGTCTTGATTCTCTTTCTAACGGACCGTTAAGGTTTAACGGCCCACTGAAAAACTGGCCCTAAATACGTAAACAATAACAGTTCACCCTTTTCCATCTGCTTGCTGGTTCCCGTGAGCGTTGTCTTGACATTTGCTAATGTGATTTACTAAATATGTGATCAGAAGTGGAAGTAGTGTTAGTTTTGATGAATTATTATTCGTGGCAACTTTGAACGTACAAAACTGGAATAATTTCATGATCGCGAAACAAAATTTGTTTTAAAATTTTGAAGACTCGGTGTCTTCTGTCTAATTTCAGCACTAGTTTTCAAAAAACCTGCTAATTAACTGAGTTAAACTGCTGAAAACTTCTAACAAACAAACTGCCAACGTTTTGCTAACTATATTGAAAGCTTCCTTTGAAAGGACAATCGTCCCAAGGAAGCTCTCAATATAGTTAGCGAAACGTTGGCAGTTTATTTGTTAGAAGTTTTCAGCAGTTTAACCCAGTTAATTAACAGTTTTTTTGAAAAATGTGTTTATTCTGTTTGTACCTCACCCATAATAACATGTTATGTCTCCCCAGTGGACATAACATGTTATGTCTCCCCAGTGGACAGACTCACGCTGGACAAGGATTGTCCACTGGACGCTGGACACTCACGCTGGACAAGGATTGCTATTTTTAACGCCATTTACCTACACGGCTAGTATTAATTTGAAGTGATTATAAAATTATTCGGACTCACACTTCGCCACTGGTCATGAGATTAGAACTCGGAAGGGAACAAGCGAAGCGGAAAAACTGTGCAACCATCGATTCGAACCGGGGACCTCTCGATTGCCAGTTGAAACCGCTACAACACAATTATCTCGCTTCGCCGGATAGGGTATAAGAAAAAAAAAAAAAATGGTCGTAATGGGAGAGTCTTCAAAATTATATCAGCAGCAAGATTTTAAATTCGGGCTAGCAAACTTAAGAACGCAGAAAAGGAGCTAACAAAATAGAGCAGTTCCCCTCTTAAAACAAACTTTTATGTAAGCTTGCTGTTATGATGGAAGTCGGGTAAGAAAGGGAGAAAGGGAGAAAGGGTATAAGAACTCTCCAAATTTTGTTTGTGGAAATTAAAATGACAACACACTTTTAACCGTTCTTATATTTTTTTGACGAAAACGTTTTATTTACTCTCAGCTGAAGTCCATCTCCGGTATATACGCTATGGGTTCGAAGAGCGTTCCTTTTCAAACATCATTTTAAAATAAGGATAGAAACCGAATCATGTACATTTTTTAGATTTTAGAGTGCCAAGATTTTCGTGCGGACGTTAAGGTTTTGTATGCGTGTCGGATTCTTAGCGAGCACCAGCGCTAATGTTTCCCGATGCTCCTGCGCCCATCCCAAAGCTTGCGTCGCTGCCAACGCTGCCCCCAGCGCTGCCTCCAGCGCTGCCTCCAACGCTGCCGCCAACGCTGCCTCCAATGGAACCTCCAACGCTACCTCCAACGGAACCTTCAGCCCCAGCATCAGCGCCAGCGTCTGCGTTGGCATCAGCGCCGGCTGCGGCTTTGGCGTCGAAATTAAAGCCAAAAGCTTGCACTGCGACAATCTAGGCGACGGAGAAGGATTCATTCGTAAAGGTCGTTTTTTCAAAGGTAACACAATTTTTAAATGTGCTGCGTTGTAGCCATATGAGAAAGTTTAGGTTAGGCAAATACACTGAGCCTGAATGATAATTTAGGATGAAGCATATGGCTCATCACGTAGTTTATTTAATCATTTATTTTATCGGTTGAAATATTGGCCAGATTTCCATAATAGGTACCAATAATCAGAGCTATGGGCAGGGTAAGTGGAAGGAATTTTAATTTTGTCTTCTATTATTTTGAATTCAAAACTTGAATTTTAAAGCTCGTTGAAAAAGAGTGCAATTTAGATCCAATTTAGTTTTTGGTTTTAAAATGACCTTTTCTAAAAAAACTGTTTTAAAACTAGGTCAAACTACTAAGACGTCAACTAAAGAAGTCTCTGGGAATCTTTTAGTGTACTTCTTAGCAGTTTTACCAAGTTTAAAAACAGATTTTTTTGAAACTAGTGCTAAGATTATGAAGTAGACACGTTTCTAAAGAAATTTATGTCATGCTCTACGGTTAAGACTAATGAGATGGATGAATGACTTTTGGGTTACTCTTTTAAAATAGACATGGTGTTGATATGTTTGGCGTGCTAGCAATCTACCATTGGTACTATTATTTCGAGCTTGGGCCCAGATCACTCACCATGCAGACAAGCAAGAGTGCTACTTTCCCGTTCATTTTCTCGGCTTGTTGGTTCTCTTCGACTGATGTCCTCTGGTTTGCTACGTCGGTGACTGATGCTTTGGTGCCAACGCCTGGCTCGTTATATACCCCCCACATGTATGACACGTTGTTTTGATTAATGGAAAAAATATACTAGAGAAAAAATGGTCCATAAAAATCCAATTTGTTCGAAATGCTGGATGACTTGTGATGTAATGATTTGTATGAACTTCCTATTACATTTGATCGTACGTACTTACCTAACGTAATATTTGAGTAGTTAGTAGGCTTGCGATAATTTTTTTTGCTTTCAGAGAGGAAATAATTAATCACAATTCCAATTGCAATGAAGCTAATAATTTTGCTTGTGAGTTATGACTACATATCAGAGTGAAATAACATAATGTCTCTTGGATTGGGTTTGTGCAAAAATTTACTTGCACTCTGCATCTGTCACTCAAACGTCACCCAGTTTTGATAGTAATTACATTTTGTGTTTTTACTGGTGAGTATATATTTTAAGCACCATATATTTGCATGTGTATGTACCTGATGCCTATTTGTTCCTCTTTCAGCTCAAAGACTTTACGTAATATCACTTGACACTTTGTGTGATAGAAATGGCCGCTGCGTTCTACCCAGCTGACGTGTACATCGGATGACAATCCTGAGGGGTGGGTTTTCAGTGGCCTGTACAGAACCTGACAGTCTGTTAGCTTGTTATTACCATGGAAACAGTCAATCAGATGTATTGGTTCTTTTTCTAGATGACCGTTAAGATTTAACGGCCTCAGAATACTGCCCCTAAAGTGTTGGACGACTACGAAGTTATGACATTTTTAAGACTCATGTCTTCTGTCTAATTTCAGTACTAGTTTTCAAAAAAACTGTTAATGAACGGGTAAATTACGAAGTTAATTGATAACAGGCATGTGATTGGTTTTTACATAGAGTTATCTTTCAGCTAGGTGGAACAGCGGCCATTTCTGTGGCACAAAGTGGTCGTGGGAAATAAGCGGTAGGTCAGGAATGGAAATTGATGGATTTGGGGTTTCGGAAGGAATGTAATCAAGCGCAAACCGTTAAACTTGCAAATGGTTTTTATTTCGTCTTCTAGAGACAAGAATGATTAAGCGAATGACAAGAATGATTAAGCGAATCTTCTTTTCTACGATATCATTGCTATGACATAAGTGCTAAATCGTGCAACCTGTACTAATCTCGGTGATGAGTCCCATGTTGTTAAAACCCCTGGGCCCTGATTGGTGTCGACTTTGAACATTCTGATTATCCCTTCGTTCCAACGTTGGCGAGGAGGGTGGTGCACTGGGTGGTAGTGCTCTTGATTCCAGCCGGGCAGTTCTGCAAGGAAAGACATTCGTAACAACACAAGGTGCACACACAAGAACACATTTCATTCGTGAACAAAAATGTCTTCGGAACGGAAGATACTTTAGAGAGGTAAAAATTACAACTAGCATGTAATAATTGGTAATTTAATATCTTGTAGACGACACATTTTTGAGGTTAAAATAGCTTAATACCAAATACAATCTACTTTTCAACCCAAAAAATCCAAACAGATGAATTGCCACCATCTTAAAACGAGTTATTTTCGAAATAAGAATGAATTTAGAGCTGAAGACTGATAGAACGCGTTTGTTTGTATAGTCTTTGCTTTAGTTAGGAATGCACGGAATTAGAGGTGATAAGGCTTATCTTTATTGAAATCAATAAGTAGTTGATAGGACTCGGGTTTTATACCCGTAATGACTTGGTCGCTGACTCGAGTACAGAGCTGTGTTGCCAAATACCAAATTCTCCCCCAACTCGTCTACCTGTATGTGGCAATATGGCATGTGAGAGTCTACGAGATATTTTGACAACATAGTTAGACCCATCTTTTCTGATAGGTAACATGTTCGGGATGTTATCATGGATACTTACAAGTGCGAGGATTCAAACATGTCAAATTCCGTGCACCTCTAACTAGAGCAAAGACATATGGTTTTAGGTGTACCGACATCTTTTAAGAATTCTGTTTCCTGTACGATGACGTAATTCCGCTTACACCACCAACACCGGAGGTTCGAAAAAGTGGGATGAATGAACAGACCTAGAACTCCGCGTGTGGTAAAAACTAAAAAGAGCGGCGGCTCACCTTGAACATGTATCTGTTGAGGCAGTGGGTGATCTCCGCCGACCCCGACGCGCAAGCGGCGCCGGCTGGTACAGTCGCTTAAAGCAGAAAGGGTGGAAGTCGACAGTGAGCGTGACTTGATTGACTATCGCTGTTTAACCATATAGATTAATCCAGAGAGATTTGTCTTTCCGCTGCGATCCGGTGCATAGCTCGGCCGGTCAGTGGCGGCCATATTGGTGCATATGGGGGCGCGCAAATTGAAAGCTCACGTGTGAGAGCGTATCTGACAGAACCAACTGTTTTCCATTGGACACACATGCACCAATATGGCTGCCTTGAGGCTTTTGTCATGACGTCATAGGAACATAGCCGGGTACGTCGAAATAACGTTGAGTTGTGTCTCTCTGGATTAATCTCAATGGTTTGATGACGCACTCGTAACAACCCGCACACAATACGTTAGGCTCCTGTTGGCCGGCTAGACTGGTTGTCTTGCACAGCGATTTCTCGCAACCATTTCAGTGGCAAATACTGGGATAGTTGTGATGAAAATTAAAAACATTTCAAAAAGACCTGCCTACTCGAGGACTAAAACCCCGGGCCTGTTGCTAACATGGCAACATCTCTACCAACTACTCAGGGTATGGTCTTTCAGAAGTGAATTTAATAATATACCTATTCCAGCCAAGAAAATAATACTAGATACACCTACTGAGAAAAGCCACTTGAGTTGTGATTGCCCTATCTTGTTTGGGTTAAATGCCAAAGCCAATTTGATACATATTTGGGTATTTTATACAAATTGGTTTTGGCATTGAACCCAGGCAGGAAAGGGCAATCAATACCCACGGGGATTTTCTTAATAGGTACATCTAGTATTCTTTTCTTCGCTGGAATAGGTCTATTCATGTCTTCTGCCTAAGAATGCGCGGTTTCCAAAACAGCCGCCAGAGCTAGCGAAAGTGGCCAGCGCGCAATGCGCAGTCAGGAACGTACGTGGGTTGGCGGTGCAGCTGGCGAGGGCAGCGTTCAGTATGGGAGCCCAGGGGGCGTTGGCAGTGGCGAGCTCAGCGATCCTGGCGGAGAGCAGAGCAGAATTCACCTTTCCGCTGGTCAACTAAACAGGGAGAAAGAAACAGATTCAGATTAGGAGAAGGTCGGCCGATATGCTGATTTATTTTATCGTTTGATACGTTAAAATGGTCACGCAATGATATTGGGATATGTGATAATGTTGTTTGATTGTTTGGTAAACCGGACTGTACAGTCAGTCACAGGCAAAGAAGGTTTTTTCTTACCTAAATTTCTTCGCCAAGTTCACCCTTACCATGCACCTGCCGGTATCGAGTCCACTTGAGGTACAAGGGACGGATACAAAAGACAGCGGAATTTTGGCCCACTCTGAATGGGTAGCTTTACCATGGAACTTTTAAGGCACAGATGATGAAACTGCAGGGTAGCTGTGTGACCAAGAATCTGAGCCAGAAAATCTCGGTTGGCGGCCATATTCCCTTGCAAACAGCCCACAGAAGCAGTCACAGGTGTCTCTAGAAGCTCGACGGAGGTGAACATGGCCGCCAAACGAGTTTTTCCGGTTCAGATTCTTGGTCAAACCGATAGGCTGTAATTTCCCCATCCAAGAATGAAGGCTCCACGGCTTCACGATACAACCGACAATTAGCTTGTTTTTATTTTTATTTTTTTATAGTGGTGTTTAACGACGCACTGTATTGACAACTGGCCCTGTGGCACTGGTCTATTGGCGTCG
>QKMV01004526.1:0-10086 GCA_003287335.1 Lednia tumana | reverse complement strand
TTCATTTCATTCAAAGTAAAAGTTTAATAGTTTAATAGTTAATAACAATTTCAGTTTTATTCCCAATTGAAAATGAATTAGAAGTTTTCAAATAAACTCTTTATTAAACTGGGTAAAACTGCTAAAAAGTCAACTAATAAATTCCTAACGTTTTGCGAATTTATTAGTGGACTTCTTAGCATTTTTACCCAGTTTAGTAAACAGTTTATTTGAAAACCAGTGCTAAGATTAGGAGTAGACATGTGTTTGAAATTTTATTCCCGAATAAAAATCAATCAAAAGTTTTATTTCGCTTCTTTTTGCTCGTGGTTTGAAACCGCTTTTTCGGGGCTTGGCGAAAACCCCCATGGTTTAGCGTGTCATTGATCAGCCCCCAATTTTTTCGGTGGATTTTCAAAGATTTTTTTAGTAATCATCAGATTTTTCTAAAAATCTCTCGTTGAAACTCAAAAAAATTTTCACCGTTATCGGTCATCCCGTACGATTCGACCAAGCGCAAAAAAAACGCTTGACCAAGAGATTTGGATGAAAACACTTTGCGCGCTATCGCAGTTGGTGGCAAAGTAAAATTATGATCAATTCCCAATTTGAATTTGATGAGCTTATCATCTATACTACTATAATATATAACTAGTACGTAGGTAGTAACTAGAAATAGAGCGAGCGAGCGATTGCGATTTTTGGGCTTTTCTGTCATCCCTTACTCTAGGCACTTCATTTTTTTGTTTGCTTGTTTTTTGTTGACGCTCCACCGGCAAGATGGAATGCCACCTCTGACTCTTTTTGTTTGAATACTGTCCCTAGACATCTAAGCCCAATCGGTCCAGGAGTTTTTTCATTAAAAATTGTAAGAAAATCGTAAAAATACCATAAGATCAACAAGGAATCATTTGAATAATATGACTTAATTAACTACGCCATACAACTACACTACACGCCCTCCTCTTTTATTGTTAGTAAATGAGTTGAAGGAGATAAAGTAAGCCGTACTTTCAAGTGTGGCATTTCTCATTTAAATTTAAACTCGATTCTATCTGTCAAACGGTTTATCATGCCGAAAAAGTCGCAGCGAACTAATTCACCGCGACACACAAGTGCTAAGCATTTTTCTACCACCACTGCCTCTGATAATCTATTTCGCTAATTTGGAAAATGATTGTATGTATGAATGTGCATATCAGTTTGTTTACCTTCGCAGCCAGTTTGAAGTTCAAGGTAGTCATGGCGATGCCAGCAGCTGCAGCGATTAGAAGATTAGGCAACTAGAGCTGATGGTGTCACGATGGTCGAGCCTCCTCAGCAGAAGAGATGATGGCAGAGTGTGGATACCGCCACGCTCTTTCACAGGTCTACCCGGTCTAGCAGCCACTCCTACAATTTGTCGACATCCTTCCTTTGCCTATTCGATTGCACCTCGAGTTTAGGTGACTTCGTTAATGTCAGTCTTTGTTACTATGTGAATTAACGCCGCGTTGAAACGAAGCGTTAAAGCTTTTACGTGGGATACAACCGAAATAAACCAGTAGGAAAAAAAGGTTGACAGAAGACGAACATTGAGTCATAATTGGTTTGTATTTCTTGATAGTAATTTAATAGTGGTTTAGGTTTTATTTCGCGACAGCCAAGCGCATAGAATTTTATAGTATTTTGTTATTTAAAAAAAAAGAAACGACGTTGATGATTATTAGAGAGCAATATACTTGATGAGGGCCTACCCTAGTTGAAGGACCAGTAGAGAAAACGGTAGAAAAAAAAACTAGAACAAAACAGTAGAATCTGGTGATATCAATAGGAAATCTGGGGATATCTGTAGGAATCCTACTGAAACCAGTAGGTTATTTTAATAGCTTTTTTCAGGTTATTTCATTGGCACTGTTATCAGTGCATACCTTACTGACATAAGTAGAAGCCTAATGGTAACATTATACCGTCTACTGATATCGGTAGGATTTCTAACGACATCAGTAGAAATTCTACTGATCCTTCGACTAGGGTAGCCCATGGCGACGAGATATTTTTAATCAATAATTATGCTTCGGTGTGCTAAATTGGGCTAAAAACGTGCGAATTACCAATCAAATCACGCTGTTTATTAGAATGTTGTATTGGTGTGTTTTAGAGAAAGGGTACATAAAAAATGTGTTATTTTGGTATAGTTCACGCTGCATAATTGGTCGACTACATTTTAGCCAACTACTAAATTAAATGGGTAAATTAAACCACGATGGAGACGTTTTAATCCAAAAGTGACAGCAACATGACGTCTCCTTCAACAGCTGTAAACTTGACACCTATAAAGTATGAATCATGGTAGTTTCACCTTTCTTTAGCAAATTTTGATATTCTGTCAATGTGCATAGCTTGTAATACGCGGTACGTCATTTTTAATTGTATTTGCCGCGACTACAAGTCAAAAAATCAAACGAATTTTGTCTGAAAGCCCGTTGAATTCTCTAGTTTACGAGTAAAGGTTTGGCTGAGAAAGCCTTGAATCCCCAACTTTGATAATATTCAATGCTGTCCCCCCCCCCCCCCCCCCCCCCCCCCCCCAATCGTATGCCGCGAACTTTCGCACGTAATTAATCTCGTCCGACCACAAAATATGAGCTCGATGACTGCCTTGAAGGTCAAGCTTGAAGGTCGAAGTGAGCACCAAAAATGTCCCACTTCGAGATCGGTATCTCGTTTCGCTCGCAACCACTTTGGGTTGCCTATGTAGACAGTGCGGGTAGAATAGAAATGTACACTTACTCACCATTCACTTGAGAGATCGACTTTCGACCTTCGATATGCCTATTTTTATTTATGGTCAACATAACAGCGGGGACATGGACCCGTACTCACCACTTGCATTACATGTGTGATTTTTATATTCAATTATCCTTTTTATATGAGGTTCCCCGTTTTAACAAGTGTGGCAAAAGACGGCTAGGATTTATGAAACCCGTTTATATTGAACAAAATTTCAGCTTCAAACAAAATATTGAAAACATAAAAATGCAAAAGCCTGCATACAATCTTGGCTATTTCAAAAAATCGTGGAATCACTGTACCTGATGCGATAAAGGTTATTATAATTCTTCATATGAATGTGTCACATGTTTATAATCAGCACAGGTTTATGTGTTCAATTATAAGTTTATAATATGTGCAATATTATATACGCATACCTTTGCCACAGGTTTAAATGCACATAGTTTATGTAGTTCTGCTACTAGCTTGGGACTCAATTTGTTTTATTACCTATAAAAAACCTACACACGTCAAGCCCAGCTTAGCCAAGGGGGAAGAAATTGATAATGGCAGACGAATGGTAGGTATTATTATGTAATTTAGTTAAAAATTAAGCTAACACCAAAAACCTTTGCTGTGAAATTGTATTTATATTTGTTTGAGGTAGCTTTTTTGTATCTTCTATCATTTCAAGTAAGGATAGGTCATACGTTGACCTACTAAGGGGGTTTCGACGGGGTTTCGAACCTCCATTCTGGCCGTTTTTTCAAAGTTAAGGCGCTTCCGACGCTGTTGACGAAACGTTCTCGCAAATTGACCGAACAGGTCACAAATTTGACAACTTGGTGTGAGAAAAATAATTATGCTATCGAAGAACATTAAAATCACTTCAAAAATACCAACCTACTCGAGGACTAGAACCCCGAACCTTTTTCTTACATGGCAACTGCTCTACCACTCAGCTAAGCAGGGTACGATATAATATAACCGATACGATTTAAATACAGTCGTGAACATGGCTTTAAATTTGTTATCTTTGTCGAGTATGCTACCGACTTTACAGGTTTTAATGGCAACATGTTTTACCTAGGGAGCTGACGACAGACACGTCAATTCGAGGAAGGATGCCATATTTTGCTCTCTAGTGGTATTTACTTCTATACTACTTACTTCTACTTCTATTAATGCTACTGGCCAAAAGCATTTACTACTGCATTTGATAATCTCGCAGTTGAATTCAACTCTGTACGTCACATGGTCCTGCGCATCCAAAATAATCTAAGGCGTCGAGAAATAAGTTCTTTCCATGGACCTTCCCGTGTTATAAGCCCAAAAGAGGGCGCCCCCAATAAAACCTAAACTTCCCTGCAGCAATAACCACGCTTTAGCCCCCTGGCAAAAATAACCGAAGTAGTTAGAATGCCACTGACTAGATATCTAATGTTTCTGAATATTCGAGTTTGCCCTGGAACAACGTAATATAGTACAGGAATGTCAGTCGGCAGTGTTGTTAAAATCACGGTAAAATATGTCCAGGATTTCGTTGAGCGTGGACTGACCCTGAGCATTCCATGCCAACCCACATGGCAATTTCGTTTGAGGACGCGTTTACGCATGAGGGCTTCACTTTAGATTGGAATTTGGGAAATGAAAAGGCAACAATAATTTCTAATGCAGTATTATACTTAGGCCATTTTACTCAAGGAATGTTTTGCACACAATACATACACCCTCTCATTTGGCTTACCTTTTCTTTACAACTGACATAGGAGAGGCTCGGACACTATACGATATTTATTTTACCCTGGCTGAAGAATCATTTTCTCCGAAGCTACAAAACACATTATTACAAATCAACATTTTACAAATCAACGTTTAATTCAAAAACTATGTTAGATTTATTAGTAAAATAAATCGTTAAGCATACAAGCATGGCAATTCTCTCTGAACCCATCTTCCATTGATGTGACATCATAACCCTGTGAATTAATGCAATCGAAAAGGTAGGTTTCACTTTTGTTTTGATCACATTATTTTCCTGGCCGCAATTTTCTAGAATCCTTTTCAAAAACGTTTTGACAAATTCACAGCCTTGACAATGTCCAACATATACAATTGTTTCCCATTGATTTACTACATTTAATTACAAAACACGCGCGCGTCACATAAATGAACACATTGTCAGAGTTTGGCTTTGTTTTGTTGGTTTTTACGTAGTTACGATTATTATAGATAAATTGACATCTTGCGGAAACGGAGGCTGGCAAGAGTAGCTTAGCGTACAATTACTGCTCAATTTTATATACCAGTGCGATATCAGCCAATGACACAGACGAATTTCCAATACACAAAAAACAGTTTGCTATATGCGTTTCAAAGTTCCAATTCATTACAGATTCCAACGAGATTGAGAGTTGAATATTGATTAACAAATAAATATCTGAAAACATTTCCGCCATCCAATTTCAACAAGAGCATATTACGTATTACTTATTTAGGCGATGGGCAACAATCTAAGTAAAGGGTATTGGGAGATAATGTGCATAAGCAGATGCTCTACGCTACTGACGCTGCTTTCTCATATTGGCTAACTAATATCACAAGTCCTTCAAAATTGACTCTTAGAATATTTTAGCATCATCAGCCCAATGATTGCTACAAGCACTACGATCAAGGAATAGTTTATTTCTCTAGTAATTTAGTTAATACTGATTGAGGTCGTTGTTGATTATAACTACACTGTTGCCCACCGAAATTTGAGTTACTACTTCGTACGGCAGGGGGCTGGGAGAGGGCGTGGGGGGAGAACACAAAACAGTCACACATATCACGTAACTACTCAAGAACGAGGTATTGATGCATGCTAGTCGGTAGCCCCAAGTGCCGCAACTCGTCACCCAAACTCTGTCCATCGCGCACAACAATCGACGAGCGGATAGCTTTTCTACACAGGAACTGAAGACCTTGCGGCTGACTCCAGTAAGTCATCATAGCCATTTTCAATTGATAAAACACCGGTCCTAGCACTTTGTAACACTTCGCATGTTTAAACATAGTTCTCATCACGTGGCCATGCATTCTAGTGGGATGTTCGCCCATAACCTCACTAATTAGATGCAGCGTAGCTTGACACCTGTCGTCTAGCTTTCGTCGTCGGATGACAGCTCTCAAAAACCACGTGAACGCAGAGCATTCTGTCGTAGAAAGCGGCCAAACTGACGCCCCGGCGTTGAGAAGAGCCCTTGTCAAGTCGATGCTGTCGTCCATGTGATGGACCGAGTACATGAGAAGAGATCTTCCTTCTGAGTTGGTGGCATTGGGATCGGCGCCTGCTTGTAGTAGCAGGCGTCCCAGCTGGGCTGCTCGCTCGAAGGCGCCTTCTTTGAGAAGTCGGCGACCGGCGATCAGGAGTGCGGTGTTGCCTTCGCCGTCGGTGACTGATAGAAGAGGATGGCGATCTCGGTCCTTGTGGACAGTGGTGATCAGTTTGACGGCATCGACGACGGTGGACCAGTTGCCCTGGAGGTCGCCTGTAAAGTTGGTTATAGATAGGCTTAGAAGTGGAAAACAGAACGAAATTGCAACATGCACAATTCAAAGAGATAAACGGCCTGGTCTTCTGTTTAAGTGATAACCGTTCGCTAGATGTACGTAGCTATTGGAGGCCACTAATCAAAGTGAACACTTTTTGATTCTTGTTTAAAGGAAGTCAAGGTCTCTGGTTTTAAAAAATGTTGGACAAAGTTACAAACAAAGATTCTGACTCAACCGTTTCAGCTCGTATTAGGAGAGTTGAATATGATAATAAAGTAAACTAAGTCTCTAGTGTGCGTATTTTCAATATTTTGGCCAAAAAAGCCCAATATGCTACCAAGCCCGATGCTTTTCGGTGGTTTCTGCTATACTCGGATAACATATATCAAGGTATGGCGGAAAAGTATTCTCTCTCAGTAAATAGAGTCTGCAGTCTACTGTGAGAGAGCATTCTCCGTCACACCCACAAAATAGGAAATAGGATCTCTTTTTTTTATAGTGGTGAAATAGGATCTCTAGCCATGTCTCTCTGTGTAAATTTCCACCATTGCCCCTGGCGGAAAAGTATTCTCTCCCAGTAAATAGAGTGTACAGTCAATAAAGTGAGAGAGCATTCTGCGTAACACCCACAAAATAGGCTCTCTAGCCATGCCTTCCTGTGTTAACTGCTACCAAACCATCGCCCCTGGCGGAAAAGTATGTTCTCCCAGTAAAAAGAGTGTAGGTACCTGTGAGAAGCAGCTGTATCGGCAGCTGACTGTTGGAGCAAAGTCGGTTGAAGTCCCCCGCGTTCGACCGAAGGCGGTGGAAAAGGGGCGAAACCGACGCCGGTATTGAACACATGATGTGGAGCGACGACGCCGCGTCGCTGAATTTCTGAAACAAAATAACCGGCTGGAAATCTCAACGTCGGTACAATTTCAAGAGCGCAAAACGAATTGAGGGGAATGTGTACGGCTGACGAGGTATATTTGCGAAGGCGTGCACGCCTGATCGTATCCGACGCTTATTGTGTCCTAAAAGTTGATTTAAAATCCTGAAAAAAAAATTATGTGTGGAGAAAGAGTAAATAGAGGCACCTGACGTAACTTTGTCTCCAAATCTTTGGGATTACTTCTAGATTTGAATTTTTTTAAGTACCTCATTTTGACCAATATTTGGGAATTATTTTAAGCAAAGCTAAATACACCTTTAGGCTGTGGTTTAGTCAGGTACCTCCATTTAATCTTTCTCAATACACAGATCTTTTATCAGAATCTTTTGAGCATTTTTCGGGCAAAAAAGGTGTCAAATACGGAACTTCTAACCCGATATACCATTTAGCCACTCTCCATGCTAGAGCATAGAGCAGATTCAATGGCAGCCGACTGACCACAATCGTCTGAAGTGAGTCAGCTAAATATATTGACAATTAGGATGCTGTTGAGCGAGGGCGAACGTGTGGCGATCTCTGTCTCTTTCATTTCCAATCCGCGCGACGTGAAAAGTACGCACTGAAGCTTCGACCAATGCTCGCCATGTCTGTGGTCAGTGTAAAGCTACATCTATAGCGTAAATATCCAGCGAACGTGGTTTAGAAACAAGTCATGGCAATCCTATGACCGCAGTTATTCCATTGGCTCTTCCCCGTTTTGACGTCATTAACATTGCTGGTTTCAGCGATACTCAATTATTAGTGCGCGGCATTCCTTTCGCAATGGATCCCGGATCCGATGCAAATTTTCCCCGCTTCCCTTTCATCTGATACTTCCTAGAAATCTTGATCTGTATTTTTTAGCAAGCCTCGTATCTCAACAAGATAGATTTCCTGATCCACGTTGGGGGCTGGTGAATTGGGTCGAGCTGGTTAATGATAACGTAAACGTGTGATAATAAGGGTTAAAATGATGCAATGTGAAACCAAATGCTAGGCTAGATGGATGGTCGACACTGATTTTTTGGTATACGAGTTGATTTTGTGGAGGAGCCAAGTTCGTTGCATGCGATGCGGGTTGCGTTCTGCGCGCCTTGGTCGAGGAGCCAGGTTAGCTTGGTGCGATGCGGGCTGCGTTAGGAGCACATGTCGATTATTTCGTTGGATATCGTTTTAAGCTTGGTTAAAGCATGGCGTAAGCATAATTAAATATGGATACAAGATGGGTTAAGCATGGTTTATAGCATGGCTTAAGCATAATTAAATATGGATACATGATGGGTTAAGCATGGTTTATAGCATGGCTTAAGCATAATTGAAGTATGACTTCAAGTATGATTTCAGCATACTTTAAGCATGTGCTTTAAATATGGCATTTAGCCGGGCGCAAGTAAAAATTAAGCTTTGATTATATAGCGGATGTTAAAAAATAGGTTTGCATTTTTTACCCATTGCTTTGAGTATGGTTTGAGCATTGCTTCAGCATATGGTGGAGCATTGTGAAGAAAATTAAGATTACTTCAAAAATACCTGCCTAATCAAGAACTCGAACCTCTGGCTTAAATGGCCATTGTTCTACATCGCTCAGTTGGTAGAGCAATAGCCATATAAGCCAGAGGTCCGCGGTTCGAGTCCGCCAATAAGCAGGTATTTTTGAACTGACATTAATATTCTTCAAGGTTCACGCACGTTTTTCAGCATATTCGAGCACGTATTCAGCATGTTGTAATCTTGATTCCAGCACAGTTTACGGGATTCCCGTATTACCAAGCAGCACTCACCTGGTATCTCGACTTGACGGCGTCGTGGTGGTCAGCGGCGGTCATCATCAAGTCGCTGACCGGCACCGGCACCGGCACGTTCTCGCAGGACACGCAATCCTGCAGCATGGCGCTGATGCTCTTGGGCTCTGAAACCAACCAGCCAACACACGCGTTCAAGTTTTGAAGACTTTCAGAGCCATTGCATCATGTTGTTTCATTCATTTTAAGAATATTACAATCACTTCAAAAATGCCTGCTTACTCTAGTGGTTAGAGCATTTGCCCGGTAAGCAAAAGATCCGGGGTTCAAGTCCTCGAGTAAGTAGGCAATTTTGAAGTAATTTTAATATTCTTAAAAATTATTACCAGTCGTGAATTTGGCTTTAAATGTTTAATCCTTGTCAATGTTGTTTCATTCTTTTCGGTTTGCGCTCTTTTAATTTTCTCAGCAAAACTTGTCAGTTGACGACGGTTCGTCCGTGATTCCACGGACATCTTCAGGTGGACTCTTTCTTTGATGTTCAAACAAGTTCAAAGTCATATCAAGTGAAGTCCACCTGAAGATTTCCGTGCCATCACGGACGAAACGTCGTCAACTGACAAGCTTTCCTGAGAAAATTAACAGAGCGCAAACCGAAAAGAATGGAGCAACACACGCGTTGATGTTTGGGGGCTTAGGACCGGTCTTTCAGTGACCTGTTAAGAACCTGACGCTCCGTTAACTTGTTACTACCATGGCAACAGCCAAACAGATGCATTGATTCTTTTTCGAACGGACCGTTAAGATTTAACGGCCTACTGAAAAACAGGCCCTTAAACTGGCCGAGATTGCCGCTGTGCGGGGCTCGTAGTCGATTTTAACTTGTTCGTTTGCGGTGTAGTTCTTTGTTTCAAAATTCAGCTTCAACCGCACGGTTTGGCGTGTTGGATATATCAGCTCTCGTGAGATCACTGAGTCGAGCAACATTGCGGTGGGCCAAAGGTTGGATGGGTGACCAATGTCCATTTCTATGCGGGAGGGAGGTTGGAGGGTTTGCAGCTAGAACAGCAGCTTTACTCCCCTTGCTATCTACCTCTCGACAGCACGGATTAGTGGAGGAATCCCATGCTGTTCGAGTTGTACCGTCCTTCGGAAGGGACGTTA
>QKMV01004525.1:0-10087 GCA_003287335.1 Lednia tumana | reverse complement strand
ATCCGCGCCTTAAACATGCGAATAAACCTGGGCCGCGCGGGCCGGATAAAATGGGTCCGCGGGCCGGACCCGGCCCGTGGGCCGGAGGTTGCCCATGCCTGATTTATATCCTCCTCTCATTGGGCAACAAATCCAAGCGGGGTATCTTCGTGAATGGAATTGTGCCGATTGTAATCGGCATTTTCACGTCTATGGTTTGATCGTAGCCGGCCACCTCACCTTTGATGTCCAGCTCATAAGATATATCGATCAGGCTGCATTCCAGCAGGTCTGAAGGGGGCAGAGATGGTATTGGAAATGCTAACGACCACGTTTTCGTGTCTACCCTTAACGCTGCACCGTATTTAAATTCTAATATTGTCTCTCTGTCTATCTTAACGTTATGGAAGGGAATCTTTGCTACATAAGCGAGATTCTGAAAAATGAAACGAAAATATCGTATTAGATTTGTACATCTTAACGACCGATAAAGCCACGGTGAGTCTAAAATACTTTTCATAGTTCGATGTGGACTCTAGACCGCTCACCCCCATAAGGCTGCAAGTAAAACTGTTCAATTTGACGCCTCGGCTTTCCTCCATTTTCACGGTGATAGGTATTTGCTGTCCCGGCACGTAGGCAGTGTAAGGAGCGGTCACGGTAAGCGCCACGTGTCCCGATCTTGTACACGACGAGAAATACTTCTCTCGAGTCAAACAGATCTCGTCCTGGAAAATCACAAACACCCGGTTGAGACTCGAATCTTTGTGGGCCGGGAAGCTTCCGAGTAGTTTTCGGTGTCGTAGCCGGATTCAACAGCACATTTTCCCGCTTCGTATTCCTGGCAAATATATGAGATTGCTTACTTTGGGTTCACACAGTCATCGGAAATTTTGCCAACAAAAAGTTAACAAAATCAATTTCCAATGCGAATTTTGAAGTAACAAGTTGACAACCATTGGCATGGCACACAATAATGTTGACCGACAAGTTCGGTTCTTCTGATTAATGTTTTCCGTGATTCCCCACAACCGTTCCAGGAAAATGCTGGAACAGTTCTTCCCCCAAATAAATGACACGACCACGAAGCCATCTTCATTATACCAACTCCTCTTCCAGTCTTAGCTGGATTAGAATGCAGCTTTGGAGCAAGCCTGGTATTTGCACGGAAATATGTCAATCTGTGGAAGAGCGGGGGGGGGGGGGGGGGTTCTGACCAATCACCCTTGCACATTTTTTTTACGACCGAGACTTTCACCTGACGGCAAAAAACGAGAAAACCCTACCTTTGCGCCCTGTACTAAGTTCAGGTCCAGTGGGTTAATCACGACGAAAACAGCTTTGGCCTCCACGGCGAGTTCTCGTGGCCTGCCTAGGGTCACTTTGACCGCTGTACAAACTGCCCGCACGCTGTAACGCACTCGGCCGTGTTTTGCTTCGAACGACGTCGGCAAATGGTCAGGCAAAACAGCGCTGAAGGGGTAGCTGTGTCTGCCTGGCATTAGAACGGTCTCGCCACCTGTAACACCCCGTAGAATTTCGGTTACGTTAACATATTACGAGCTTAGCTTAAAGATAGCACTCTAGCTAGAGCAAACTACATATTTTTGCCGCAACCGGGATTCGAAGACAAGTTCTGTGCGTTGCCGATGCAGACCAATAATGTATCTAAATAGCTCTAAGAATATTAAAATCACTTCAAAAATACCAACTTACTCGAGGACTCGAACCCCGGGGCCTTTTGCTTACCGGGCAAATGCTCTAACCACTGAGCTAATCAAGGTACCAAGCAAAAGGTCCGAGGTTCGAGTCCTCGAGTAAGCAGGTATTTTTGAAGAGATTTAATATTCTTAAAATTATAACAGCCGTGTATTTGGCTTTAAATGTTTAATCCTTGTTAGCTAAATACTTGCTCATATTGAAGAGGGCTCAGGTATATGATGGCATTTTGTGATGCTAACTAACTATTTATACGTACTAAATAGGTATGACGAGTAAGTGTGATGGCTTACATTCACCTGCTACTAAAAAGTTGTACCTCTTATCAAAGTAAGTCTCTTTACTCAAGTAAGTGGTAGTGTGAAGAGGGCTATTTTGGTTATACCAAGTCTTTTTCCATTCGACTGAAGTATCTCCATTGAAATGTATGATTACACCTAATTGGAAAATAAAATTACAAGTGATTAAAAAATGTCAGGCTGACCAGAGACGAGTTTACCATAGTGTTCACATGATTCCAACTTAACGCACCTAGAATATGCTCGGACGAATCGACGTGCATAATTAGCTTCCCGGAAACTGGCTCACCACCCGTGTAAATTGGCGTCTCTTTGTCCAAAAGTATTTGGAAGTGTTTTAGTCCCATGATACTGATGTCGATTCAATGTAAATCACTCATAAAACACTTCACACCTTTCTACATAATTCGATATGACAAACCCACTTTCAACTAGACTGCTTTCTGTCAGCTGTCAATGCAAAAAGTGCCTGCCGCTATCTAAATAACACCTTACTTGTGATTGTGTTTTTAGGCATGTTGGGGTTATGTTTATGTATCGGCCATCCTTGAGCACGTCTAACATGCACAACCTATCTTGTATGTTCAAAATACGAAGGCTTTTTAAAGTTAACACGCGATTTATGCTCGCGCACAACTAGCGCACAATCCACGACCACATAGATAATTCTGTGTGCGTTTGATTTCAATATTATATGCATTTGTTTCAACTTCAGACATGTATTATATAAATTTCAGTAATGATTGCATCGTTTAAAAATTTCGATACGTTAACAGTTTAAAATTCAAGTGAATTCAAGACTTCCATTGTGTTTTCGTGTTTCAATGGGCTATGATTGGCAATGTTTGGACCGCACACGAGCCATTTTGCGAAGGATGTGAGAAGCATATTGAAGGATGGTCTATTAAATGACATGCTGTGTTCTCTTCTCACCCAAGATGACATGGTAGAGTCCGCTGCAGAAACACGTACCAGACGCTCGATGAGTGACAGCCAGCTTCTAACGGCAGAAATAGTTCAGCAAACATCATTCGATTCAGACGAGGGACCAGGTTGTAGTGAACATGAAAATGAGAAAAGCGAAGACAGAAACAATCATGCTGCAGGAATAGGACAATCGCAGCACTTTCGCGATTCCGATAATGAGGACAGTCGGCACGGTAGCAGCGAAAGTGAAGAGAACCAACCATTGAATTTTGGTCAATCCGTGCACGTATCTCCATCGTTGGCCGGGCATTTCTTAGATGCTGAGGATTCAGTACCGGAGGACCCATTTCCCACCAAATTCGAGTTTCATAACATTCGCAAACGCAAACTGTGTAATTCAATTTCGAAAGGACTTCCTATTGTTCCATTAAATCAGGATATAGAAAATGGGAGAGAATTAGATGAAATAGACAACCTAAAAGCGAAAAAAAATCCCTGGAGTAACGTGACAGGCGATGAAAAAAATGGCATAAGGGATGAAAAACTCGTCGCTTCGCGCATGGCTGTTGAGGAAATTCACGCGGAAGATTATGTTGAATGTGGAGACTCTTGGCAGCATACCAATAATCAAAACACATCGAATAGTTTTAGCTCAGATAAGTCGAAAGCACCTGAAGGAAAACGGATAGACAATCTGGAGAACAAATATCGAACACGTCGTGCACACAGTCGAGATACTTCTTTGCCACCTGAAAAGTTAAACAACGATAGCTGCGACAACGACCACGACAATGGTGACAATTACGATTACGGCAACGATTTCTTTTCAATGGCAAGAAAACCCACAAGAGGAGCTCACAGTACAAACAATAGAACCAAAAACACATACCATAACGAGACACAATTCCCTACAAAAGCAGCCAACAGCCCAAATAACAAAACACATTCCGACAATATTTTGGAGACTTCCAGAAAGCACGAAGGAAACTACAATGTCGCCTCCAGAAGCGAAGGTTCGAAGTCTTTAAATGCAGACTGCAAAGAGTCAGTCATGAACGTGACACTCCTTTCATTCGGGATACAAAACAAAGGCTCGACAACAAATTTAGAACCAAACCTTGTTAACAGTGGCCAGAAAATGTTCATTTCTAATGAAGCTGTGAGCCCAGAAATCAACAGATTACTGAGTCAACTCACGGAGTACATAATGCAGCAGCAAGAAGGGGATGCAATGGATCAGGGTGGGTGCTCTCGACCTTCTGACATTTTGGCTTCCCAGAATAACAAAACAGGGACAACCTCTCCTGGCGAGAAAGAATTATCTTCTGTTAATTATCATCAGAGTTTTCAAGTTTTTCGAATGCAAGAATCGCCGCCGCCTGCGACGAATACGTGCGGTTGCTCTGCGCAGAAGGATGGAAACGATCACGACCCTAATTCGAATCACAATTCGGATCAGACATCCAGATCGAGAGAGAAACACCCTCAACAAGAAGGTAATGATCATAGGCCAAAATCTGATCGACGAGATTCGAATCAATCGGATTCGAGGGAAATCGGGGTGATTGACTATGAGGATCGTGCCTTTACTCGGGGACTTTCATCCAGAGATGAAAAACGTCGGTCTGCAGGAACGAAAGCGATTAAAAAAATATCTTGTTTTAAGAGTGATGTGACCTCTTATCCGTTGGAAGTTGTCGAGCAGGTTCGCATAAGGAACGAGATGCCGTCAGACCGGGGAAATTCTAGCAACCTGCGAGAGGAGATGAAATATGCACAACAGCACAGAGCTCCCAAAAGAAGAGTAGACATTGTTGTTTCGAGAGTGAATGACTCGACCCAAAAGCTTTCCGACGATGATGACGATGGCCACACCAGAAAAAGACGCGACAGTAAACCAGATACCACAAGAAGGCATGGAAATGACAGTATTTCCAATGTAGGTACTAGTAGAGCACTCCACCAGTCCACGGATCGTAATGTCGAACACAGCAGAGAGCGTACAAGCGACAGAACTAAGAAACGTCTTCCGAGCACAAATGGAAGTCCTCCCAAGTCTCAGGGAACTCGTAGAAACAATAAACCCGATGTAGACTATTTTCATGGAGCTAGTACGTCGGACAGTGACGTCTCCTCAGCCAGTGTGGAGAAGGTTACTAACAGTTTTGGGCATCGACGAAGAACCACGCGGAATGAGGTCGACGAACATCATCATGAGCCCTGTTGTGATAAAAGAAACTATAGCCAACGAAAACAGACGTACTATGTAACCAATAGAATAAGTCCTGAATCATCGAGGTCTAAAGAGTACGGTAGGGAAGAGACAAGACGCGAAGAAAAAATCAGTCGCAGAAAACCAAGCGGATCAAATGAAAGGCTCGCTTCTAAGCGAAGTCATGAAAGTGTCCGAAATGAGAGGAGACACTCGAATAGGCAGGACAGAGTGCGGTTAGACCCTGCAGATCACTCGAAAGAAAGAAGGGATCGCAGTGTGGAAAAGGATCTGTATCGGCAATCGAGCAACAAAAGTTTGAACGAACCATCCGTAGCCCAGGACACTCGCAGGAAATCGGAAATAAAAAACAAACCCACGCGTCCAGCAGTGAGTATAATCACAATAGCAACTGGCGTTGGATCTGAAGATTCGGTATACGACATTAGGATACCCCAAAATTCACATAGCCGTCAGGAAAGTGACAAATCTAGGACTCATCGAAACAGTACCGATTCACGTAAAAAGGAAAGTAATCGTAAAAAACACAGTGTTGATCAGAATACGTCTCGTAGATCAAGTAGAGCCAATCAAGGAGAAGATGAAACAGAAGATGCTGGAGTACGAAAAAATTCACATCGTCTCCAGGAAAGTGACAAATTTCGGACTCATCGAAACAGTACCGATTCGCGTACAAATGAACGTACTCGTACAAAACACAATGCCGATCACAATACGTCTCGTACATCACGCAGAGCCAATCAAGACGATGATGAAACAGGAGATGTTAAAATACAGAAATATTCACATCGCCCTCAGGAAAGTGACAAATTTCGGACTCATCGAAACAGTACCGATTCGCGTACAAATGAACGTACTCGTACAAAACACAGCCTTCATCAGAATACACCTCGTAGATCAAGCAGAGACAATCAAGAAGAAGATGCTGGAGTACGAAACGATTCACATCGCCCCCAGGAAATTGACAAATCTTGGACTCTTCGATTCATAAACGATTCGCGTACACAGGAAAGTACTCGTAAAAACCATAGACTTGATCAGAATACACCTCGTAGATCAAGCAAAGCCAATCAAGAAGAAGATGAAACAAAAGATGTTAAAGAACAGAAATATTCTAATCGTGACCAGGAAAGTGACAAATCGTTGACTCATCGAGACAGTACAGATTCACGTACACAGGAAAGTTATTGTAAAAAGCACAGTGTTGATCAGAATACGTCTCGGAGATCAAGCAGAGCCAATCAAGAAGATGAAGCAGAAGATGTTGGAGAACAGAAATATTCTAATTGCGGCCAGGAAAGTGACAAATCTCGGACTCATCGAAACAGTACCGATTCGCGTGCAAATGAAAGTAATCGTAAAAACCACAGACATGATCAGAATACTTCTCGTCGATCAAGCAAAGCCAATCGAGAAGATGATGAAGCAGAAGATGTTGGAGTACGAAAACATTCACATCGCTCCCAGGAAAATGACAAATCTCGGACTCGTCGATTTAGTACCGATTCGCGTTCAAGGGAAATTAATCGTAAAAAACACAGTGTTGATCAGAATAAGTCTCGTAGATCAAGCAGAGCCAATCAAGGAGATGAAGCAGAAGATGTTGCAGTACAGAAATATGCTCATTGCGATCAGGAAAGCAACAAATTTCGCACTCATCGGTATACACTTGATTCGACGTTTACGGGCGAACGAACACTGAGGAAACACAGTAGTGTTGATCCTAAAATCTCTAAGCAATCAAGCGTAGCCACCCAAGCCACTTTGGAAAGAGAGGGAAGCATGGTCGACGCAAGAAAAACAAGAAATGACCCAGAGTCGGACCGTAGACATGTTGTTTCTGTTGGCACACAAGCGTCCCCAGCACCATCCCCAAAACCGTCGCTGTTTTGCGCAACGAGATCACTTCGAAGGTCACAACGTACAAAGAAAACTAGATCCCGCGTTCATTTGCCTCTGACCAACAAACCAAGTGATCCATATAGGAAAGTCTCCAAAGAAGCTCTCCCGACAGAGAAAACTGTAAGCATTGCGAGACAACTCTTAGGAACTGCATATAGAATCGGAAAACGGCCTTTTAAAGCATTAAAGTCTAAAAGGCGGTCCGTTAAACCAGTTAAAACTAATGTGCGTTCTAATGCAGGGCGGGGTTCATCCACGGACACAGAGAAAACCTCGGACGAGGATCCCGATTTCGAAGCAGATGCATTAGGCTCAACAGCTGTGGAAAACTATCGTGCAGTAAGCGTGCGAAGTTCGTTCACCACTCGTACTGCTTATGGTGGCGACGAACCCATAAATAAGGATAAGCCCTATTCACGTTCCTCTGGAAGACATGGCAAGAAGAGAGAACGCGAACTACACGAACGCAGCAGTCCACTAATTGTCAACCATTGCAATGTAAACAATACACAGTTCTATAGTAGCGATCAGCCAGATAAGCGCAGAATTATGATGTGTGGAACGACTGAGGGTGTTTTTGATATCCGTGATACAAGTTTGAAGCCCTGTTACTGCGGCAAGGCAAACAAAAAGTCTCCAAATAGAGTTGATGGTTTTGATTTGTTATGTGCGTGTGAAGGTGACAAATGTAATTGTTCTACGATTAACTGTGTCTCCCAGCAAAAGTGTGCTTCTAAAAATTACAACGAGAGAGCAAATGGAAAAGAGCGTAACTCCAGAGCCGCTTTTGTGCCACGAAACCCTTGTGACAAGCCCGCCAAAGAACCGCCATGTGCAGCCGTTATGGCAAGGTCGGGCAAGTATCTAGAAATTGACGATTCGTCAGATAAAAAAGGCAAATGTCCAACGTCATTGCAGTCCAGGAGAGAGCCTAGAGGCTCAAATGGTGGATCGGGTGCGCGTGGAGGAAATGGCACATATGACAGGATCACACGCTCGAAAAATGGTAAGCATCGCGATGACAACGATTTTCCAGGATTAAGTTCATTTGATTTGGCTGGGCGTCATCTCGGTGACGAAACACCTGGCGCTAAACGATACAATATACCTTCAACTAAACTAGATGATCAGAGCCACTCCTTAAGACACGGAAAGTGTGGGGGAAGATATAGAGAGAACGGAGGAAGACACGGAGAGAACGGGGAGTGTGGGAGTGACGGCAAAGGAGGAAAATATGGTAGGGATTCGGGTAGAGGATCGACACGCGATGGCAATCAGGACAATTCGAGGTCAAGTAATGGAACAGAACATTCAAGACACGGAAAAGATGGAGGAAGAGATGCAAGATCAAAGAACGCATATAAGGATGATGATTCAAAGAATAAGGGAAGAAGAGATGTGAGGTCAAAGGACGGGACTGATGGAGTGGGGGGTTCGGATGAAAACGACGCAAAAAACGCAAGGGGAATGGGAGGATCAGGACAGTCACTGAACGGAAAGGACACAGAGAAAGGTGAAAAGAAGTTAGGAGCTGAGTTAACGTCAGGACCAGGGAAAGCCAGGAAAAAATATACAGGTGGTAGTGAGTCATCCGTATCATGGGCTGGAGAAGACGACCCAAAAAATGATAAAGAAAAACCAAAGAGTGGAAGTGAGAGTCAAAAATCGGGTTCCGAAAGTGACGCGGGTAAGCCTAACAATATGTCACCTCGCCGCAGATGGGCACCACGGAAATCCGACAAAGGAACCCAAGCAACTGAGAGCGCCAACAAAGGGATCCAAGCAAAATATCCTAGCAGCGATGAAGACAGTCAAGAGAAATTGAAGCGCAAGAATAAATCTGAAAATTCGAAATCTGTTGCTGCCGTTAAGGGAAAGAAAAATGATAAGAAGAAAGAGAAGGAGAAGGAGAGGGGAAAGAAAAGGTCACATAAAATGACCAGAGAAGATGCCGCTGCACGCAAGCGTACAAGGGATCAAAAAGTTCGCGAGAAGGGCCATGAGGGTGGAATTTACCACATAGTTCTCAAGTCGTCAGTGGACGAACCATCCGCCGTGCTTACCAGAATTAATGCTGATCAATAGACAGCTTCAAATTGATTTTTTGTTTTTAATGATTAATGATGCATGTTTTAAAATTTTGATATATTTTTTTTAATTTGTTACCCGCACGGATGTATTTATACGCAAATTAGCTAGAGTTTAGACGCAAATTAGCCAGAGTTTATTTGCCACTTTATAAGAAATAATGTTTTTAAATAAAATTGTTACCTTTATTTTGTTTCAATTTTACTTTTTTATATTTCGATTTCGGATGTCCACCACAAGCCAAAGCTGCTTCTCAGGAAGGGTCAGGAAAAGAGATGACCCCACATACCAGAGGGATTCAGCATTTGCCTTCAATGGAAGTGGGAAATAACGGAAAACCACAATCAACTTATCAAGATAGACCCATCTTTCATTGACCGGGGAGGCCAGAACCTATGGTACCTCTTGATTACAAAGTATACATGAGACCTGATTACCAGAGTTTACGAGATAGATTAGTTATTCGTTGCGATCAGAAATACCCAGAAGAGTTACTAATTGTAAGGACTGCGAAATAGTTATCAAGAAGACAGGCGTGCCAATTGTGGTAACTAAACTCTCATAGCCATTCACCTAGAATTCTGGCTGGAAATCATGGAAACCACTGATGAATAAGTATTTCCCATCAAAAATGTCTGTTGGTCGGAAATACGATCTCGGTTCCCATTTAACCCCAAGCCGTGCTTCGTGTCTCCGACCAGACAGACATTTTTGATGTGAAGTTAATGTTCATCATCGTTAAAACTAAGTCTGGTTATTACTTGGATGAGTGGAGCAAAGATTTCAATTTAACATACCATTGAAAAAGGATGTTGTGTTTTTTGCTACTTTTTTATGCTTTTTCGTTTTTCTGTGTGTTTGCGCTCTGTAGACTTTGATTTGATTTTGTGGGGTTTGACGGCGCCTCAGCTGCGTGGCTAGTAGCGCCGTTTTTTTAAAA
>QKMV01004524.1:0-10090 GCA_003287335.1 Lednia tumana | reverse complement strand
ATTAAAGATGGAAATAAATGCATTGTATGCAGTACATGCGCATGCTAACATTTTCTGAGCAAACAATAAATGTATAGACAATCTAATTATTGTCATCATCGGTGGCAAGTGGTCAATGTGGCTGCACTGGAAATTCAAAAGACCCGGGCTCAAATCCCGGTCGAGCTTCTAAACTTTTGTTTCCTCAAAAATGCTAACTAGTGCAACATGTGAATCATAATCAGAAAACTGGCCCAGTAGCAGAGGCTGTTGAATTTCCCGTTCCATAGATAACATTTTCTTTCAAATTATCTAGAATCGCTCCTTGTGATATCTGATTTCACATTGAAATTGTCTTCAAAGGTCGCAGATCGCAAACCTTTTCCAAAAACGCACCGTTGTACACCCTTGGCGTCGAGCTTTATGCATCGGGGGACAGCGTTCTGTTCAATTCTTCAATGAGTGCAAAAAGGGGGTTGTGATCCCAAGAGCAAATACGGCCGCCTGGCTGACTGGTGGGACGGCGTCGGGATGAGTTCCTCCAACTCTTGTTGGCGCACTGATGACGTGACATCCGTGCTGACTGCTGTGCTCTTTCTATCCAATATCCACGCACAGTTTACTTGCGTCTAAAATCTCAGTGCAGAACGAATCACCCCGGCTGGACCACTCTATTGACTAAGACAATGAATGAAATTTTATCCTACGTGCGTTTGGTGTTAATTTTTTAAATTGCTTCATTCAAGTTTCAATTTACATTTCATAGAATTTGAATGATTGCCAAGTCCTTTTACACCTGGGAATGCTAGCTTATGGAATGGACTTGTAATCTGTAAGCATCATTGTATAATTTGTCAATCGTAGGCCAGTGAATTTCAATTAAATCCAAGAAATTCAAAGAAGTGTATTAATCTTTCACCTGTTCAAGACTGAATGTCCTAAAATCTATAGTTCGGGCATAGATATTATTTTATCTTTACCTATTTTGCGCCTCATAGCATAGCTAAAATTGATTCCAGTATTGTACTTACGAAGTGATAACTTTTATAACCATCCCCGTCTTTTGAGACTAGTAAAAATGGACGCAACCTATGGTGTATAGTGCTCATATTATATCCTCTTCCTGTTCCCCACATCGACCTTTCTTCCTCACACGTACAAATTCCCAACAGCCTTCACTCTAGCAGCAATCTCAATGAACACGACCAAAAATTTAATCGTCAATGGTTATACAGACTATATAACGACAAAAACCACCAAGATATACCAAAACATATACACACAAGTCTCTCTTACAATATTTGCTTTTGAATTTTCCATTCCCATGAAAGCACACACCATCTAATAGTGGTTGAATGGAGCAGTTTAGAGAATTGCGAAATGGTAACAATATGGTCAAACCTCCTCTGTTCCCGATCTGATGTCCGGGGATGTTCCTACAATTTCTATGAGTTGTAGTAGCGCGAAGCAGGTGCATGGATAACACGACCACAATGGAAGGCACATTACGGACAATCGCACATCTCCTGCCCGCGGACCTTTGGAGCTGTGCTCTCTGCCGATGATATTATTGTGTTCAAGTATTTGTACATGAGCCATGAATGTTTGTCTTGCATGCACGCTGTCAGAACCTCCCAGGCAGCCGTCTGTCAGATGAGACAAACACAATGGAACCCGCGTGGCAAACTGACAGAACATGATATACCTTGCAAGGCAGTGTGCTAATACGTACGCATGGATCCACAGCATGAGCCTCTTGTTACCGATAGTCAAGAGTAAATACCGGCGAAGATTTGTTGTAGTTTAGTTACGGCATGTCAACTCATTCGTCATCGTAATCTAGAACTAATGATTTGCGACCTGTGATTGAAGTCTCATTGACTGCAAGCCATTTACATCTTCATCCTTTTAACCATTCTGTTAGCCCGTATGGAAATTATTCGCTCAAAAGTCCACCATACACAATTAAAATATCAGGTTTTCGAGTGTTTATCTATCTCATAAATGGTAACGGTCGAACACAGTACCAGATATAATAATTATTAGTAGTATTACACTAGGTGCATCCGTACCAAATTATAGATTTAAAATTCTCCTTTTGTATAAGTATGTAACGTAACCCTTACAGCATTCATCATCGTTTATAGATAGTCATCAGCTCTTTGAGCACATTTGGTGAGTTTCTTCATGGTAATTATATGCCATTTGAAAACGCAGTCTTGTTCCGACCCCATATGAGCCGCCTCCTCTCACTCAAGCTGGCACACCCCATGTGTTTGATAATAATATGTATCTAACGTGTGTAACTAACGAATAAGTAGTTAGGTATGTGTAAACATTTGACAATTCAACACAGCATCAGCAAACACACGATGGCTTATATCTTGATACATTATAGGGCTTAGCACTTTTTTAGACGATTAGGTGATCGTGATATACTACTGCTCATGCTAGTACTATCCTGTTGAATAATCAGTTACATTAGTTTCTAATTACAGTTCAAGAAAAAGTAATCCGCTGAGACCAATCCAGTGCCACATGTACGATGCAGATAATCCGGTTAAATGCCATAAACCATTTATGGCGAGGAAAACCTCTTCTCCCATTTCAAGTACACGCTAATCACTAAACCATAAACCCTAATCACTAAGACAATGGGGCTAAAGCCGGCGAGCAAGTCGTTGATTTGGTGATTTGAGCACAACTTGTACAACTTGCGTGCGGCCTCTCGCCGCAAGACCGCAACAGCAGCACTGGCGGTCCCCCGTTAAGCTGCATTCTTCCGATGTACCAAATTGGATTAGCGCCAAGCCGGAGGAAATTATCCGCCATTCGGCAAGAAGCGTTCCGCCGATGAACAAAATGGAGCATAAAATACTTACACATTCAACTTTCAATGGTGTATACATAAATGAAAAGCAGTTGGATTACGTTTTTAACATTGAAGGTTTAGGATATTGCCGATAGCGGTGATGGATCATCCTCGAAGGATAATCGCATATATATATATGTAAAAGTCTATCAATGTCCTCGAATAGTTATTGGGCTGAAAGGTTGGGCAGGAAACGCGAGATTAGGGGAAAGGCAACGACGTCGATGCGACGAACGACCGACCGACCGGTGTGTTTACTTTGTGTGTGCGGCCATTTGGGGTCGATGCCGTACGGAGCTTCTATCGATCAGAGTTAGGCGCGGCGCGCAAAGATTAGGCCTTGGATGATCCACTCACTCCGCTAGCTCCTCTCCGCCGCTAGAATGGAGGGGCTATCTCACAGAACCACACTGTACTCTTGTGCAAACACATGCCGCAAACAATATGCTTTTTAAGTTCTCCTATAGCTGAAGCCAGCACCCCACCAGCACTCGCCGTGCGTAATTTATAAGTAGGCTCCATTATTCTCTCGTATGTTGTGAGCAATATCAGAAAGATTACAAGTGAACTTATTAGCATACCTAATAGAACAGAAAGCGACGCTGGCTTGTTTTCGTCCATTATTGATATCTGTTCGTCTAAATATGTCCCTACTTGTGTAATATTGTCTGGGAAGTATTGAGGCTACATGGTCCACGTACCATGCTTAAATGTACATGCCTATTCACTATTCGATCGCAAATTTGAGACGTTGCGAGTTGCGACGTCCACGGAGTCTATCGGTGACCTATGATGGCATGCTCGCCGACTTGAAGACCTACACTTATATTAAAATTCCTATGATCACAAATCTTACTCCATGACTTATATGCCATTCAAAAACGAATCATTCTAATTGCTATCCTGATTCGTGCTCATTGATGTCGCGAGCAAATGTTACAAACACGACCTACATTGATTGCCCGTCGCATGGATGCATCCAATGACAAATCAGCTACACAGATTCAAATGCATTCCCAGAAATGTACCAAAACACATACACAAACAAATCACAGCTCGCGTTAATCCAGGAGCGCACTACACGATTGATTAGTTGTAATTGGCGTCGCACCCAGAGAGCACTGCGCCATGCTAGAATAACGTTGTATATGCTGGATAACGTTCTATAGTGCTATATTGCGAAGGTGTGCAAACTGTTTGCATTTGGGCCTAACCTGCCGGCGCACCAATCACAATTAGCCGGCTGTATCAATTATTAGAGTTTGTTTGTGTGCCTTGTCGGGCGAGCTGGCGGCGCGGGAATGCACCAGGGACTCGCCGAGCAAACCTCAGCTTGCAGACCGCTCATCAAGCTAGAAGCATTACACTATGTTTGCCATCAGAAGGCACTGCCGACTGCCGTTGCGACCGGTGGTTCGGACTGGAGCCGTCGGGACGTCGACAGATTTCCCGGCGGACCACTCTTTGGGCTGACGTCTAAAGTGCATTAGCTGCGCTGTGGAGGAAAGCGTTAGTCGGGTTCAAGTCTTGGAATTAACTTTTTCTTGATCGCGCTGGAGATGTCATATTACGTGCTATTACAATTTTTTAGACTTCTGACTTTTCCCTAAACTTAGCACTATGCTTTCAAAAAAACGTATTCACAAACTGGCTAATGAATGCTAAATAAAATCGGTAAAACTTTCTCGATGTTTCGAAACATGCTGTCTACTTCTTCAGAGTGTACCATGCCAGGAAAACATGTTTATATATACCTATCACTATCATAAATGACTCCTTTTTTAATGTTCCTGTATTATGCCGTTTCGACTGTATGTTGGTGCAGTTGCAATTATGTTGATTGCAAGCGCAAACACAAACCCGGTGTAATATGCTTTTACAACAATGCCATGATGCATTATAGACTCTGTCATGGTTGACCAACGCTCTAGATTTATTACACGTTATATACGTTGCGTCGATTTTGAGTTGGGACTCGGGACACAAGCCCTTGCTCGGCGAGTATAATATTAAATCATTTTGAATTGTACTATTCGACTTTCAAGTATGGTATGGGGCCAACATTGAAGTTGGATTCAGTTTTTTTCATGCTTTCTATTGGTTTCATGTTAAACACTCGTTAACTACACTGAGTTATCAAATATAAAATATACCATGCTGTGCATGAATGGTTTGTGGAAATCACGGGATGTATAGTGAAATAGGAACCGAATTTCAATGACTTCTCTGCGTTTGGTTTAGATGTACTACTCGAGCTTCAAGCATGCAGCTTAATGCTCAAATTATATAAACTTATAGCTAAATATGCATGCAACCGTGCAACGTTTGCTGAAAATGGCTTACTATTCAGAAGTACCTTAGCATCTTTTCGTAACCCTGTAGAAAATCTACTTACGACATCTGATTCTAGGACATTGGGATACAACGTGTATGATGCATGTTACGTTATATCTGCAGAACATAGATATTTTGGCAGGGTTTGACGCCCTTGCAAACATGTTTATATCTTCCACCTGTCCAGAACGGACTTGACGTGAAATATTGTTATCCGTTCGAATACCCGGGCCAGTTCAGAGCTGATTAATCTCCATGCAATTATTTAGATATTAGCGAATAATTAATCACATAATGCAAACATCATTCGCAAAAGATTTTTTGAAAACTCATGCATTGTGTATTTTGCTACTTCACAACGCCGCACCCCATAGCGAAGTGTATTAGAGAGCCTATATGAAAAAGCAAACAAGCCCTTTGGAAATTATTTGCAGTTTTAATTAATGTACGGCAGACCACTCTACGAGCTATGATGCCGACATAGCGACTCAATTCAAACTTGAGTCCATCTAACCCACAGTGCAATTTTTAAATTCCCCTCTAAGTCTCTTCCGAATTCGTTTGACGGAGAAACTTTTGTTTCCAGCTTGACGTAATGGCCGCTTAAATTGTAATGCTCTTATCTCGTGACCAATTCTCCAATCGGTACACACAAAGTTAGAACAGAAAGAACGATTGAGAGCTCTAACAAGAATATTCTGTGGATATACCATTACCAACTTTGCATAAACGTGCTTTCTGAAACGACCTTAGCATAGGTATACCGCATTGTCAACATACAGGGTATAGGTAAAATAGTCACATTCTTTGTCGGCCCGCTTCATCGAATCATGCTACAGCACATTAAAGCCAGCTGATGGCGTCCTCTCCTGTCGCGGATTGTGTGCAAAACTCATTTTACAAGTTGATTCTTCGAGATTGAACAATCCGCTTGTTTGAGCACTGCGTTAGTAATGAAGCCGAGCCAAGAGCTGAGCGCCGCCGAGTCGGTTGGCTGCTACCTCGACGCCGGGTCGATGCAGCGACGCTAGACGCCGGCCGCCCATTGGTCCGCCGCGCGGGCGCCTCGCGTCGGGAAAATGCGACGCCGACCAACAAACATGTCGGCCAACAAGCGACGCTTGGAACTTCTTTTATCTGCTTTATTGATGGAAAGCCTATTCGAGGGAGTTTTAATACTGTTGCGGAATGCTTGGCCAGAATTACAGACATATACAGCTTATTCTATGGCTATACTAAGTATAATATGATAACGTCAAAAGTTACATCTTCATTTACGTGGACACTTTCAATACCTTGGATGTTTTTCATTAATTTTCTCAATGTCGTGTTTGTCAGAATAAATGTATACACATAACTGCCAATGGATTTACGATCTATATAAGAGTGTTAGAATTGTTTGGTTTATCGGCGTGCCACCAGGGTAAAGAAGTGATGTGCCGGTTTTAAGAAACTAATACAAACAAACATTTTTCTGGTAGAACCACAGGTAGCACTTCTGATAGTACCTCTGTTACCGTCCACGGTTCCATGAGAAGGGAATTTTAACTGGACCGCACAGGAAAAGTAGTTGCTGACGCAGTTTTTCTGCTGACAGTTGCGTGCCATATCTCAACCGTTCTCCTCGTTGTTTGCGTTGTTTCACTTTTAAGTTACAGGGAGACTTATGTGCAACGTCGATTCGCAGGCTAGCGCAACGTATCTATCATGGTAACACTCTATTTACTGGGAGAGCATACTTTTCCACCAGGGGCGATGGTAGCAGTTAACACAGGGAGGTATGGCCAGAGAGCCTGTTTTCTGGGTGTAACGCAGTATTCTCACAGTATGTATACATATACTGTCTATAGACTGTATACATGCATCATTGGCGTCTTCAATTACTTGACTGTGTCATTCACGGTAAATATTGTTTCTTTAAATACTTATCAGAGTGATAGGTCAGTTAGAAGTACAAAGGTTCATGATATTATTTACTTTGTGTGACAGACGTTCTATTTTCGTTTGGTAATCCAGTTAAGCCGTGGCTATATCATCAAATTAACAGAGCACAATGTAGCGTGACTGATTTTTACCGAAACGTTAGTAAATCTGTTAGATTTTCCATGCTACTTGTAACAGTTTGCAATCCAGATAGACAAGGTTTGCCAACAACACAGCGCTCGTTCGTGATTTGTTTCTTTGGCAAACATCAATATTTGTCCCGAAACGTACCGCCGAGCGCCGAGCGCGAGCGAGGGCGGCCGATCGGGGAGTCGGAGCGAACGCTAGACGCTAGCTTTGCGCTCCGTGCTTCGGGTTTCTCGGCTGCCTCGGCTCACGGCTACACAATCAAATCCTCGTCTAATATATTAAGCTCACTTGAAGTTGAACCACCCTGTTTCCCATCCTATTCTTGCATCGAAAACAAAATGTCTGTTTGTTTAATTGTTAGTTCGAACGCAAGTGGCGTTGGTCTCGGCAGGGCGATATCACTGTGTGCGCCATGTATTTCAATTGTCGCTCGCTCTTTGCCTTGGATAGCGAGCAGAGCGACTCGCAGTTCTGTTGATTTACGCGAGCTTACTCAAGCTAATGTTTCGATCATGTTCTACAAATAATTAACACAACTCTAGCGCCAGTAATTTGGATGGCAAAGAATAATACTGTTATTTATTGAACGAGCTTGCTTTGTGTGTGTAATACTTTTGATTATTCAACGCGATAACATTGACACACTCCAATTGTTAGGATGTTGCTTGTTTGCGGACTTAAAAACGACTTGACAACACGAATAAGGGTGGATAGTTGATGGCTGATGCAATTTGTTTTTCACGGACACCCTCACGAAATTCTAAAAATAAATGATCTGTACCAATCATATGATGATTATACATATATAATCAGAGCAGCGTGGCTTAGCACACAATGCAGTTTTTTCCTTGTTCCGTAGAACAGAAGAGAACATGACAGTGCGAGTGCAGTAAGCCTTGCGCTGCTCTGCTCGTTAGAACATGGGCAGCAAGGCTATCAATCGCACTGGAAAATTATTAATATATTAATGTTAATAAATGAAAAATATCTGTTGGACTGAATAATATGTGCCACTGTAGTTGTCCTATTTGGATGGGTTGGGAATCGGAGAGGGAGCTGGTTAGGAGACAGTCGTGCTCTCTTGGTGGAGGAACTAGGGTTGTGACTTGTGAGAAATCACATAAACCACAACTGAGAATGAAATAAAATCTGCGACTACCCGAATCCCGATTTTAACAGAATTTTCTCACTGGCTGCTGTATATGCTCGGTGTAGCGATTGTTATACTGCCAAAATACTCAATCCATTCAAAAAGCAATCCACTATACGTCTCCTTGTCATTTTACGCACACATACGAAATGTATGGAACAAATGTCTTGTATACTATGTAATATCATGCCGTCTCTCACTTTCACTCATACATCACGAATGAATATAGCAGAGAGTCTGACGCAGTAATGCGTGCAGCTAGCGACGACGATTGTGCGTGAACAGGACAATGCCGAGCATGGTGTCAAACCCCGCCACGCCACGTAACACCCCTGCAACAATGGGGGTCGGCGCCGTCACATTCGCCGGTGACAAACGACCAGCTTAACCTCTAGCGCATGCAACTTCCGGCTGGCTATCATTTCGCGACTGATGGTGTCGTGCTGCAGCTTTTCTTCAATACGCAAGGGATTGCTTTATTGAGGAACGTCGAAAAGTCAACGAGGATAATCATACACCTGGTGCGGGGGGTTGGATCCATGGCGCTTTGTGGAATAGATTTGATTGAATTGATTTTTCGGTGGTCAAGAGTGGACATTATCGAAGGAAAAATGTGCTGAATTTTTTTGAGAATAGCTGATAATCTGAAATGTGTCGATAGCTCGTTATATCACCATAAAAAGGACAGACACGACCGTTAATGGCCCACATGGCATCCCAAATGACAACTGAATTGGTTATTCAAGAAAAGGCAGTATGGTTATCTATCCCATACACAAAATCACTTGGTGACATGCCGCCAGCTGGCAGTAGGTAAATGTTCTTTCAAACTAATTGTCATTACAGGCTGATTAAACTTATTGCTGTAGTTTTGCTGTTGCCTTTATTTTAGATTCCTGGGCGGCCTAAATCTTTAAAAAAAACACTCTGTTGTGTAAATTTGGAATTACATGGGGTCAATCTCAATGTCAAGATTGATAAATTGGGGGAGTTTGAAAGTCAACCGTAAAGGTTACATTATAGTGGATGATAAGAGACAACATTCAAAAAGGCTTAATCCGGAGGCGACGAGGACTTTTAAAATGTAGCCCCCTAAGAAAAAATCATTCCACACTCGATTTTAATCGTCTCTGGAATGACTTTTTGAATGTGGTCTATTAATATTCGTTTTCTTTAAACATGTGTGAAAAAGTTGCTTAACTTTTACGAATCACGGTCATACAATTTTCTCGCGGCCCAATTTAGGATCCATTTCGCGGGTTGGTCTTGGACCGCGGGCCGCTAGTTGAATAAGCCTGATAGTATGACTATATGTTACAAGCAGTGGATTAAGTTCCAATTTTTAAAGGCAAATTATCATCATTCAAATCTTAGATCCACCAAAAATTTTAAATCGCGGTGTAGATATACAAATGGCATCCGCATACCTTATAATACTTTAATATATAGTTGTACAATTATAATCGAAATTTTATCGCACCAACGAATATACTATTGAGAACGGAGATACATATTTCGTTAAAAAAAACTCTCTTCGTGAAAATTGTTATCGATCACTTTATGTCCGCAGTCCTTCCCCGCAAGTACATGCTAACAATCTATACATTACAGTGTTATTAGCCTATCCTTACCAGAGCCAATTTCATTCTGAAAATGTTGCCAACCGCATGACACAAAATCTA
>QKMV01004523.1:0-10092 GCA_003287335.1 Lednia tumana | reverse complement strand
TTATATTTACATTAATAAAGTCTCCTCTGTGATTGTCACTTGTCAGTTAGTGAATTTTAGGAAATCAACGTTGCTGTGGTTTCAAGGATGGGAACATCTTTTCAAAATTTTGATCAGTCAAACGATTTTTCATGCCGAAAAAGTCGCTGTGAACTTATTC
This sequence comes from Lednia tumana, assembly GCA_003287335.1. Classification (NCBI taxonomy): domain Eukaryota; kingdom Metazoa; phylum Arthropoda; class Insecta; order Plecoptera; family Nemouridae; genus Lednia; species Lednia tumana. The sequence goes on along the minus strand of QKMV01004523.1, from coordinate 9,932 downwards.
AATGCGGCAAATAAGCGCATAACGTTTTCCTCGTAAATAAAAATAGGTAAGTGAAATCACCCGATCTTGTCACAAATTCATTGACATATTTAGTTTTGTAGTACTTTCCAATGGTTACCTTCTTTTGTCTCTTGTTACAAGCATTATTATCTTCAACTATGAAATTTTGCAATTGGATTTCATCACAGGTCAGTTCTTAGACTCACCAAGCTTCTTGATTTTTTGTTATATAAAATTTGTTACATGTGAATGCACGAACCTCTACTGCAATTTACAAGTCAAGTGAGCAGAAGGTTGAGCTTACTTGAGCAAAGTCTGTCTGTGAATGAGAATGCGAGTTGGACTTCATCTCCTCTAGTACGCCCAAAAGCGCTCCCGACGCTTCCTCGATCGAGTCCAGCCTCTCTGCCGTTGACATGTCCGTGACCTTGTCCCAGCAGTCTCGCACGCCCTCTGGAGTAACCTTGTCGACCAGGGTCTCTCGCAGTCGGCTACCGGCAGACCGAACCAGATGGCCTGGAAAGAAGTCAAGTCTACAGTTCAATCCACCCATTTCATCAAGTTGTTTTTGGAGACTTACATCGTATTAAATCACGCAGTTTTTTCCTTTTTTCATAAGATGAATTTTAAGTGAACTTTGACAAATTTAACATTTGGGTGTACGAAAACGGCTGGCTCTAATGTTTACTGCCACGTAATGCATAAGTGCTATACCCTGCTTCCACTGAAGTCTTGTCACGGCACCTTCCAAAATGGTCAGGTATGTGTCAGAAAGGCGTAATACTTACTGCCTCATAACGTCAAAGGCCAATTTTAGTGCGTATTGGGACATTTTAAATATTATCACTTTTTAAATTACCTTAACAGCTTGCAAACAGTGCATACAAGAAAAATAAGGATATTTTCATGATCCACTCATAAAACTTTTTCCAATAAAAGTAAAAAAACTGCAAGTGTCATTTGATGCAAAAAATGTGTAAGGGTCAAATTAAGTTATCACCATGGCAACAGGAATAAAATCACAATCTTAAAGAAATATTTTATCATGATTCTCTAACAAGGCCCTTAGATTATGATTTTTCGTTGTCATAAATAGGCTCATTCGACATTTTTTACAACTTATTAACTAGTTACAGGGGTTTTCTCAACAAAATAACCAGAGAATTAAATACTAAGTACTACTCACATTTTCCAGCCCAACCAGCCGCAGACTCAATAATCGATCCATTATCTTCGCAATTTTCATGACACAACCATGCAACAACAGGCGCTATAAGTTCCGGCCGCAACTGAGCAAAGAAATCAGGCGGCAAGATGTCTTCTGTCAGTCTCGAAGCAGCGGTTGGAACGATTACGTTGCAGTGGATGTTGTTTTTGCGCCCCTCAATGGCAAGGGTGTTACTAAGGCCCACCACTCCCAGCTTGGCAGCACTGTAGTTGGCTTGGCCAAAGTTTCCGTACAATCCCGAGTTCGAGGCAGTCACAATCACACGGCCATAATTTTGCTTTTTAAAGTGCGGCCATGCTGCTTGGGTCGTCTTGAAAGTTCCTTTTAGATGAACCGCATGAATAAGGTCTGCAAAAGGTATTCAAGCATACATCAATAATTTAGCCATCAACTCAGTGGCCCGTTTAGGGGTTCTGGAGCCACTAACCGCAGATGAATTTCGGGCTCCCATACTTTCATATTTCCGGAGAGAAAAGATGACAATGGCAAATGCCAAAGGTTCCACAAATTGGGGAGGTTGTTTGTGGAGCATATCTACATTTCGAGGTAAAATTGAGGCCAGATCCAACAATCCAGAACATCATAGTGATTTCAGTGAATTAAATTACAATGTTCTTCATAAACAGTGTAAAAAACCGTAAGGTAGAATACGAGACACAATCAATAAAAACTAAGAACTAACAACTGCTCAAATTTCGAACATGTTAAAATGGAAACAAGTACACCGAATCAATTTATGCTTAGTCAATTTTTATTTTCAGTATTTCACCATCTTGGTTAAGGGCATAGATTCACTTCCAAAATATTGGCGATTAAAAACGTTTTTAAACAACTGGTTCCATTCTCACATTCTGCAAACTAGCCAAGCTGTTGGCATTACTACCAATTTAGCATTCAAAATTCACACAGAATATTTAAGAGCATTTTATAATATCACATTTTATGGAGGGAGCGAAGTGTCTACACACAACTCATGCAGAACTTTCTGTTTTTATTTTGTCACTTTAGGCTATAGGCTCAAAGGGAAAGTCCGACTGACTCGAATTTTTTACCCTACCTACACATTGTTCCAGAATAGAACTGCAAAGTTTTTGTGGGAAATCAGCCTGGTAGTTGAATAAAAAAAAGTTGCGAAAATATGGATAAGTTCCGTAAGAAGGTTAACATCAGGGACTTTCGAAGTGGGATTTGCTGTTCCAAAAATATATCAAAACCTTTTGTATTCTTGTTCGTATGTGGTGTGGCAGACACGATTAAGGAAGCTGAAGTTTTAACCATTGAACCAATTTATTCAATTTGCCCTGTCACACAATTTGCATGACAAAATGTGAGAGCAGTAAATAATTTAAAAATTCATTTTCGAGTCTAAAATATAAGTTCACACCTGCACTTCCATATGATTGCATTCATCACAGCATATAATATTTTTACATTTATTAATTATGTACAGCCTGGGTGCCTAGTCTTAAAAGATTCTTGTTGACGGAAATTCCCGTTTCCTATGTTAAATCAAAAGGTAAACAAGAATATTTCAAGTCTTATAGGCCAGGACATAATTGAGTTAATCTCACCCCAATCAGTGTCGCTAATTCTTGCAAAAGACTTGTCTCGCAAAATTCCAGCATTGTTGACAACAATGTCAATGCGTCCAAAGTTATCCAACGCTGTCTGAATGATCTTTTCTCCATCCTCGACAGAGTGGTAATCTGCTACGGCCTTTCCTCCCTTCTTCTTGATCTCTGTGACAACCAGATCAGCTGCTTTGCTGCTGCTACCATCGCCATGCCGGCCACTTCCCAAGTCGTTAACGACTACAGATGCTCCACGCTCACCGAACAATAGAGCATATGCACGTCCTAGGCCTGCGCCTGACCCAGTGACCACAACAACACGGCCATCAAATCTCAACTTGTGGCTAGACATGGTGAAAAACCCCGGGTATTATAATAACCTGCAAAAAAAATCGGTGGCTTTTAAAACGTAAATCATCCATAAACAATTGGCTTCAAAAATTACAGCAAATTGGCTCAGTCATCATTGCATAAAAAAATTAACCTTAGTCCATAACTTTGGATCAGTCACAGTGATCTTGCCACTGGCAGAGAAATAAACTAGCAATACATTATCTCACTAAGCTTAAATTCTTACGTGAATTGGTTGAAAGAGTTTGTAGATAAAGATAAAGGCACTTTAAGCGTACTTCGGTCCTCTGGCAAATAGTCTCTCACTTTCTATCAGCAGTGAGCACAGACTCGGGATTCATTCAAGCACATTCAAGCAATGAGCTCCCAAATTATCGAAGTGGGGAGCGGTGGGTGGGGAAGGCATGACCATGCATGACACGAATCAAGTGTTTGTACACTGCAGTTTTACAAGATTATTGACCCATCTTTTGACCATTTTCCCTCAGAAATCAAATGTTGGGATGAAGCAGCGCGAAATATTGAAATAGAATTACTACTGATTAGTTCGACGCCCTAAATTAATTACTAAAAATTAAATACCCAAATACCAAAACAAATAACACTGAATCTTTGCTTATGAGCAAAGATTTCCGAATCTGACACACACAGACTTCTTTTAAAACGGTTTAAAATTACTAAAATGGACTCAAACAAAGACAGTGGACCATCTTTTGCGAGATATTTTACCTAATGTATGTTCGTTTGTGAATTTTATGCTGAACCCGAATAAACCACTCTGTGTATATTTCCCTGTCGGACCAAATTTAGGAGAGTAGTTTTGAGTAGGCATCTTTAATGAAGAACGGAGTAGGTTTTGAGTAGGAAATATTACTAAAATTCAAGCCGTGGATATTTGACTGGTCTATGATTTGACAATGTACGAAGACGTCTATTTTCCGTTTTTTGCTATAAAACAGTGAAAAACAACAATTCCCTCAAGAAAAAGTGTCCCTCTCAAAAAACAACTAAGATACGACCCTTCAAACTTTACGAAATTAGCTAATCACGGCACCCATTCTGCTCACGATTCCATGTCAGCGCACTGCTGGTTGCACAGTACTACGTCAACAGCACACTGCAAAAACACGACATACAAAACAACACGTTTCTTTCGCCGAATACCCTAACTTTCGTAAATACCGACTACCAAAATGGTCCAAAAAAATATCGCCAGTGTATGCTCCGACTACCGGCCACTCCGGATACCGTAAACACGATGATCCGTAACATCTGAGTACCGCAAAGCGTAAATGGCCCAAAAAACAACCCCCAGCCCAGTGTACGCCCGACTGCCGGCCACCCCCGAATACCGTAAACACGGTGGTCACTGTTCCGTAACATCCGAGCACCGTAAATGGCCCAAAAAACAACCCCCCAGTGTACGCCCGACTACCGTTTCCACCGACCATCGTTAATGTCGAATGCTATTCCAAATAAGCCGCCCACCAAACCACGCTGCACCCACGCACGTTCCATTTAAACCATTCAACCCTACGCCGCTACGCGCCACCACTAGGGCGTTCAACAGCGCGCACCGAGTGGCGGCCATCGTAGGACGCCTCTACCTAAAATTGGACTTTTCAAACATCCATAACTAAACAAATATCAATGAGCGACACAAAATTTCAACTCGGACAGACATCCACAAACCCAAAGAACGTAGCTATATAAAAAAAAACGTATTCGTAGATTGTAATTATACCTAAAATACAGTTCCTCTATTTCAGTAGCGAAAGAATGCCAAACTATAGCTCACCTAAAAATATACGCCGATCCAAGTCTCCGAACATCGCACCGCAGAGAACATTCGTAGCGCGCCCTAGCAGCAAAAAAAAAAGTGTGATGCCTCGTTGGGTTCGAGCCTCGATCAAGAAGGACGGGGAGAACTGTCATACGACCTTTTGGAAGAAAGTTGGGTTATAATGATAAAATCCATAAAGTTTATGATATAAATGGAAAACAGGCACATTTTATAATTTTTTGTGGCTGAAGAATTACTGGAGCAAGTCGGCTAAAATGGTGACTCCTATTGCCAAGTGCACATTTTCAGCTTAACATAATTTATTGTATTTGTGATTTTTTATGCAGGTCATTCTTTCGTCAATATTGAGATTGATTGCAGACAAATTCTTCTTTTAATTATTTTTGTGTAAAAAGCTCACCTTTCCAAACTACTTATTTGGGAATCATTGTGAATCTTCTCTTTCTAGACTATGCCATTGAATGACATTGTCTTGCCGGAGAGCCATCCAAAGACTCTTATGCTGGAGAAGCATTCAAATTATATTGCAGCCTATGGAACGAACAAGGATGAATATGTAAGTGGTAAAACGTAAAGTGAGAGAACTGACAGGACAAAATGATGAGTGGAATGACAGTTTTATCAGCAAGGACTATCAGTCGTTATAATCTACTTTCTATCTTGTGAGTGCCATTTTTGTAAAAGTAATTTGTTTTATGTGCATTAATTCAAGGAGTATTGTATGACTGAGTACTTGCGGATGTCTGGAATGTACTGGGGTCTGACAGCAATGGAACTGATGGGCGGCTTGGATCGAATGAACAGACAAGAGGTCCTTGATTTCATTATGCTCTGCCATGACGAGTCAGGGGGATTTGGCGCGAGCATTGACCATGATCCTCATCTCCTCTATACTTTAAGTGCTTTGCAGGTAAAAGTCTAATTTATTTCCGTAATTCGTTTAAGCTGCCAATTATCTTGTTTATTTCCCTTTGAATTGTTCAATATCTGGCACTATTCTGAGGTATCTGTATAAATTTAATATTGTAACTCCTGAGCATACTATTCTCTCATATTTCAGATCCTTAGCTTGTACGATGCTCTGTCAATGATAGATATTGAATCTGTTGTGCGCTACGTAAAAAGTCTCCAGCAAGAAGATGGTAGTTTCACAGGTGACAAGTGGGGAGAAGTTGACACTCGGTTCTCCTTTTGTGCCGTCGCTTGCCTCTCGCTGATCGTGAGTTGAATTTGCCAACATTTATTTTGATTTTTGATTATGTAAAATTAAATATCAGAAAAGGCTACTATTTGTGATTTCAACATCATAAGACACTAATTGACAGCGGCCCCTAATTTTAATTTTCCCCCACTTTATCACTGTAATTGTTAAATCTCCTGCCATGTTGTCAATAACTAGTTCAACCTAGGCTCAACCCATTAAATTGATTGGACGAAAATAAAAGCAAATAAAACACACCATTCAAGTTTTCCTCAAAATTTGGGCTGTGCTTTCTTAACATACACTTGATGGGCTATGCCTAAAATCTTGAGATTTGGGCTTCGCTGGTGTGGCCTTTGCACTCATTAGCAGCGGAAAGGTAATTTTTGTTGAACTAGTTGTTATTTTTCCTCAATGGTCTTTATCACGCTTCTTCGTGCTCTTTCCTTGCGTAGTGTCTAGTGATGTTGAAATTGAGGTATGAACCTACTGCAAAATGAACGAACAGTCCAAGAACTACACAATATGATAAATGCCTACTTTATATATAATAAAGTAAGTAGTATTGCTACTGTTTTAGTACTTTTGCTGTCAATTTATTCCTTTTTGCTGTCTTAGGGTCGACTGGATCAAGTTAACGTGAACAAAGCGGTAGAGTTTGTTTTGTCTTGCATGAACTTTGATGGCGGTTTCGGATCTCGGCCGTCCTCGGAAAGTCATGCTGGGCTCATCTACTGTTGTGTTGGGACTCTTTCAATAACTGGTAGGCCCACTGACACATGAATCTTTCATTTAAATACTAATATCGATTGCTTGCGTTGCACTTTATTCCCGTAAGCGCATTCAGGCATCAGTCCATGCTAAGCATATCTCCCCACCCTGATTTCCAAGTGGATATTTATTTCTATCAGCTTTCTCCAGAAGATTTTTTTTTTTTTTTGTCGGTGAGCCTTTAGACTTCTGTTTGTGAGTTCTTAAAAGTACAAGTTAAAAATACAAAATTCATTACCTAAATTTTAGGTGCAGCTAAAGGACTAAATTGACCAGAAAAGAGGTACTGCAGGTACCGTAGTATGCTTTAATTTGTGGGACAATTTCTGATTCCTAATAGGATTTTGGTTTTTAGGCACGTTCTTTGATCAACGTGGTACTTTGATTCCAGTAGTATCTAGTTGGTTAGGAACTTCATTTTAGACTTCTCTCCATTTGTGTGGCGTTCTCGTTTACTGGTTTAGGGCAAGAAAGAACTTCTATAAAAGAACTCGGGTCTTTTTTCCATAACGCATTCCTTTCAAAATAGAAAACTTTTTACAATGTCAGGTACCTTTGTACGAGAATTGGAAAGTAGGAAACGTTAAGTTCTTTTGAAACTTTTGGGTCAAAAAATAGAATGGTCAATGACTAATGTCTCTTAGCAAGATATCATAATATAACTTTTAGTGAATTTGAATATAAATTAAATAATAAAGTTCAATGCAAATTTTTGTTTTCAAGCCATAACACTCCTCTCAACTCTTCCTATTTCCTGTCAAATTGGAAAAACTAAATTCGTAACTTTTAAGGGAACTTTTCATGAACTGGTTTGTTCCTCAAGCTGGGAACTTAACTTTTACTTATAGCTCCTTTAAATTCCATGCAACTTAACTTTGAGTCAGTCCCTGTTAATTGGGAACTTACCTAATACTGTCATTTACTGATTGTGCTTGTGACCCAGGCCACTTAGATCGGCTAGACGCTGATCTTTTGGGCTGGTGGCTCTGCGAACGCCAACTTCCATCTGGTGGTCTCAACGGGCGTCCAGAGAAGCTCCCAGACGTGTGCTACTCCTGGTGAGAAAACATCTAGTACCTTCTTCCTCTCCTACCACATAATTCCCTTCAAAGAAATAGTTCCAGGTATTATCTAGGTAATACATGGTTTTGTTGCTTGGTGTCAGCCTTAACTACCAACGTCCACGACGTAGGGCTAGCTTTTCAGTGAGGCGCTAAATCTTAACGGTCCGCTAGAAAAAGAATCAAGACATCTATCTGGTGGGCTGTTGCCATGGACAAGTTAACGGACCGCCAGATTCTTATCGGGCCACTAAAAATCCGGCCCTAGGTTAATTCATGCCTTGGGGTTGTGTGTGCTAAATTACTGTGCCTTACAACTCTTTTTTGCCATTATCGGTTTGTTTCTAAAAATATTTTGGTACTATCAGCGCTGTTGAGAAATAAGCAAATTGACACATCAAATTAAATAGCATCTGGGTACAAACCATTAAAATGGCAAATAAATTTTAAATCGTACATCAATTTAAAATTAACCATCATTTAGCCAATTCTCAAAGTTAACCCTAGACATAAACCGACATTAACCCTAGATTAAGTTACTAGCCGGTTAAAGATTTTCCTGGTTGTGGTTTTCCATTGTTTCCTACGATCATTCCAGGCAAGTTCTGAGATAGTTCCTTCACTATCTCCTTACTCGTTCCTCTAGTCCCGTCCCCTCAAGTCAGGGTGCTATACAGCCCTTTTCTTCTCGTCTTCTCGATAAAAAGAGCTCTAATTAGATTAAACTCTGACGTAAATGAATTGCGCTCTCTAGGTGGGTGCTAGCGTCTCTGAGCATGCTCGGCCGCTTACACTGGGTGGATCGCGCCGCGCTCATCAAGTTCGTGCTGTCTTGTCAAGACGCTGAGACGGGCGGCTTTAGCGACCGACCGGGCGACATGCCCGACCCGTTCCACACGCTCTTTGGCCTGGCCGCACTCTCGCTGCTTGGCGACACAGCCGTTAAGCCTGTTAACCCTGCTTTCTGCATGCCCCAACACGTCATAGATCGCATCGGTCTGAGAATACAGATTCTCTCTGTGTAGTCAGTACTCAGTAGAGTTTTGAGTTTTTGTCGATGAAATAATTGAAGAGCTGGGAGTATTAGTGGTCTATGCCCTACATCAGGGGTCGGCAACTTTTTTCTGCCTAGGCGAGGGCGAAGGCTCCCCCTGCACGGAACTTGTACCTATCCTATCATTGTACCTATCATTGTGGTAAAACGAAACAGTGGACCAAAGAGCTTCTCTGCAAACTGCTTTCCATGCAGATTTTTGTGGAATAGAGCAAACATAATTGGAATAAGGCAATTATAGATTCCTTTCCCTAATTCTAACAATGTTTGCTGGTTCCACAGTGCCCTTGGTCATCTAATTGATTAAAATAACTTCCAGACGATCACGTGGAAAATACGGAAACTGCTTAACATTCAGATTATATTCAATTTATTATTTATGGGTTGAGAGTTGTTTCTAAATCACAAATGTACCTTTAATTTTGATTAATGCTATTTTTTCTGAAGTTATGTCATTTTTAAAATACATCATTTCTAATTTGCCAAAATTGTAACTGGAACTGAAAAAGAGTAGCAATGTCACCAAACAGATCGAGCCATTTTGATACCTAATCGCGCCAATAGGAAGCTTGGTTTGATCGAAACCCTGGTAACAGACTGTCAAAACAATTAAATTATGTCATACGCCAGGTGAGAAGACTGATAGGTGTTTGAGAGCAACCAAATAAAAGTCCATTTTAAAACCGACGCAGCCAGCTTGAAATACAACGTGGAAAGAAAAGGAAAAAAGGACACGTGTTCTTAAAAAAACTGTTAATAACTGGGTTAAACTGCTGAAAACTTAACTGACACTAAACTGCCAACGTTTCGCTAGTTTCGATGAAGCTTTCAGAATAGTTAGCGAAACGTTGGCAGTTTAGTGTCAGTTAAGTTTTCAGCAGTTTAACCCAG
>QKMV01004521.1:0-10092 GCA_003287335.1 Lednia tumana | reverse complement strand
ATATTTATTGTATGTTTATATTTTCTAAAAAAAAAAAATCTTGCCTGATATCTTAATTTTTTTGTTTGTTTTTGTATTTTAGCCACACCGATGTTTGAAGGAAACTTTTTGTTGCTAAACCAAGGCATGGCAACCTTGCGAATACCATTCAATCCCACACTCAGTAATCCTGGCTGGCCAATAGCTATCCAGTACTATCAAATGGCAATTGGTGAGTCTTTTTATATTTTTATCTTTTCTTTTCTTTTAAGTAGGGGGGTAATTTATTTAAAGAACCACTTGCAAAGTGTTGCACTTAGTACTGAAATAATGTTGAATTATATATATGTACACTTTTTAACTGAAAATCTCCCTTCGTAGGCATCGGTGTGGATTGTATGAATGGCCGAGTCTATTGGAGCGATGTTACTGGTAGCACTATTAAGAGTGCCAACTATAATGGTTCCAATGTTACTAGTTTCTTAACCGAAGGTAAGTGTACCATCCTGATGAATGGATTTTATCCCTAATTATGCATTAGGTTCGGGACTCAAGTCAATTTTTGCTTTTAATTTTTGCTTCAGATCTGAAATGGATATTTTTAATGAAAAAAAGTAATTTCTCTTGATATTTTTGTCTGATCAAAATTTTAGTGATTTGCATTTATGTTACATATTGGTGCTTTTTAGTGTATTTGTGTTAAACGCTGCTGTAATTTATAGAAATTGTTACATTATCGAGACGTCATGTCTTTTACGGAATATTTCAAAACCTGTGCAAAAGCAAAAGTTCAGAATATGATTGACACAATTTGTTCTTTTTTGATAGATATTTCATCACCTGAGGGCATAGCAATCGACTGGGCTTCAAGAAACATTTACTGGACTGACTCATCTAAAGACACCATAGAAGTGGCAAATATTGATACTAAAGAACGTAGAGTGATCGCTTCAAAAGGCTTGGTCAACCCTCGGGGTATTGCCGTGTATCCACGAATGAAGTACGTTAGACTTTCTACAGATTCTGTTTTCTATCTTTAGTTCTTATACATGCAAATGATGTAAGCACTCATTCTTGGTTTTCAATCTGTTCAGCAAAATATTTTGGTCGGATTGGAACCGAGCTGCTCCGAAACTGGAATGGGCCAATCTGGACGGTACAGAGCGTGCTGTCTTTTTAGAGGGTGCGTCGGTTCAACTTCCTAACTCATTGGCAATTGATGTCGAACGAGATGAACTCTGCTGGGCAGATGCTGGGCTGAAGAAAATTGGTATACTCTTTTTCCTACAAGTTTTGGTAATTAAATTAATATTGAAATTGTTTAGACTTTAATAGGCAAATTATTTTTCAGAATGTGTTGGTATAAATTCATCAATAAAACGCACAGTAGTTTCGAACTGTAGTTATCCTTTTGGACTGACAATTTCATCAGAAAATTATTACTGGACCGATTGGGATACGTAAGTTATTATTATTGTTATTATATTAAATAGATAAATGACACTTTGGCCGTGTGATTGAGAAATTGAATTATATTCTATTGTTCCCTCATGTAGTCGCAAGATCGAGAGTGCCGAAAGACCGGCAGGAAGACGAAATGATCCTATCAGCGTTCCTCTTGGAGGAAGTGGTAAATTATATGGGATCGTAGCAGTCCCCGAAACCTGTCCAAGATAATGCAGAAGAGGCATTTCATTTCATATGTTAACATTTATTTAATAAAATAGAAAACTCGACTGTTGTGGCATCTGAATTGTGAAGATGCAAAATAAAGCAGAAGATTCTCTCATCAATTTCCTGTTATCAATATCATTAGTTATTGAAGAGAACAAATTGGTGACAATTTGTTAAACCAAGACAATTATGAGGTGGAACTGCAGCCTGAAAAGAAATATTTACGTGGTCACTAGTGTTTGATTTCCGACGAATGGTGCCCTAAAGATAATTAGAAACCCTTTTCGATTGCGTTTACAAAAACAATCTGATGAAGGTCACACCAGTGGCGTAGCTAGGTGTTCTAGGGCCCCGTTGCAAGATTTACAGTAAAGCCCCTCAGTAACGGTGTGCTTCCACACAAGGTTGATAGGAGCTCGGAAATTCAGACAGGAATGGCGATTGTGTCGAAAGAGACAAACACAGGGGGTTTAGAAGGGCTCGGCTCCCAAGAAAATTATGAGCTCAAGGTTATTGTTGGAGCAAATATACGCGTTTGCGGTAAAATTGAAGTCTGAGAATGGCGTGTGCAGAACTGCATTTGTACGAACATGATTTCGAGAGAATTAAATGTATTCTTGAAGAACTGTGTAAGCAACTTAATTCATACATGAGACAGGGCCATTGACGAGAAACGGCTCCTGGGTCCTGGTGCCTGGCACCGGTGGTACCTACGCCGCTGGTTCACACTTACTCTTACAACAAACGAAGAAGAGCATTAAGAAGGCAAACACTGTTGCCACTTGACATTTCCAAACTTCACCTCCTGTGAATAGAATAATTTTTCTAAATAAACTAGTATTTTGACTTTTGAAACGTTGACTTTTGGTGCTGTATGAAAATCACGAGAGTTTCCAAATTGGTTATACATGTGCTATATAAACTTTATAAAATAGGAAGCAACCTGCAGTTTTTTAAGAAGGTAACTCTACACGATGCTGCAAATTTAATCACTCTGTAATCTGACATAAAAAGGACGCACTATTCAGACTGTTACTTAAAAAATATCAAATCTGCTCTTTTCCACGCAATTGAGAAGTTTTAAAGAGAGGTTACAATCACCACTCACTAAATTTTAAATGATTGCATTTATTTTACTTTTGTTCTATTTTTTTTTAATTTTAAATGTTTTAAATGTCAGAAGAGGGCATACGAACTAATTCCGGTTGGGAGAAGTACCTAGAATTTGATGCCGATTTTCCGGTGGAACAAGGTCGTCAAGGTAGAGAACGTTGTTCTGCACATCGTTCCGATGGAATAACGTCGTCAGACCCACAGAGAGACACGCCCTTGTGTACAGAAATCCACAGAGCGTCTTCATATGTTTGGCCGCTTCAATGTCACGGAACAAGGCCACACAAGGTCTGACGACGTTATTCCACCAGAACAACGTCTTCTGGAACAAGATGCTGTTCCTGTCCATCACCCAGGCTCATTTTACCGCAATAACCTCGTCTGGCCAAAGACCCTGTTTCTGCCTTCAAAATCAGTAGCATTCTCGAAAACGCTGTTCAGTTGACTCTGTATTACAACGACGGTCTACAATGCAAAATGCGGAAAACATTAATCTTTGCCAATTACCGTAGTAAAAGAACGAGTACCGAACGGTTTGGCATGTTGGATACACCGGTTCTCGTGGGACCACCGAAGTTAAGCAGCATTGCGGTGGAGTAGAGGTTGGATGGGTGACCATTCATCTCAAGGTCCATTTCTGTTCGGGAGAGAGGCTGGAGGGTTTAAAGTTAGTGCGAAAGCTTCACTTCCCTTGCAATCCACCTCTTAACAGTACGGATTAGTAGAGGAATCCCATGCTGTTCGAATTGTACCGTCCTTCGGAAGGGACGTTAAGCGGTGGTCCCCGTGGTGCTTTTTGACTGCATGAGTAGGCTACGCGCTGACACCGGGTTTCCTCTCTTCCCTGTTAGGTTCATCATCACCCTATCATTCACCGACGCCAATAGACCAGTGCAACAGGGCCAGTTGTCATTACAGTGCGTCGTTAAACACCACTATAAAACAAAAGAACGAGTTGTGTTTACGCTGTTGTGACAGTAGTCAGTACAGATGAACCACCCCTGTGACGTCATGACAAAGAGCAGCAATCAGCGAGTTGTCGGCATGTGGGTCGGAAGGTTGGATGGTTAACTGTTAACCGAATGGCAATGTGTCAAGGGTACGCAAGCTGACTCATTCCGTGGGTTTTCGTTTGAGACGCAAGCTTCGCCCGACGGTAGAAACACCATCTTTTACTTTAAGGGAAGTGTAGGAAATTATTTGTTTACGAATGGAATTCTATTAGCAATAAAAGTGATTCAATTTTCATACAAATATCCCCCCACCCCCTAGGGAAAAAAAATACTGCAAACGCCCGTTGTTGCGAGGCTGAAGGGGACTTTCAGGTTACAATGGCTGCCACGCGAAGCACGAAGCACTAATCAGGAGCCTAGTGCCCGAATTTACAATGGGGTTCATCTCGTTAAAAAGTTTTAAACCTCGGATTTTTTGCAATAGCGGCCATTGGCTACATCTCTAAACCAGTTCTTAAGTTAAAGCCCTTTGCGAATTGTAAATCCGGACCCAGGCTTTTTTGAAGTACTATGCGGCTGGCTTATTTAGCGCGAAGCCAAGTGACTATTTCCAGGCTTCTGATTGGGGTGTGCGTGACGCGAACGGATGTCGCTCGCAACTTGCTCGCCTCAAATGTAAATACACCATGGGAGCTCCGAGGCTACGGGATAGATCTACATCTGTCGTGGAGGCGCCGGGTATAGTCTTTGCTTTAGTTAGGAGTGCACGGAATTTTGAAACGCTTTAATAATGGGGCTTAAATGATGGGGATGTCCTCGCACTTGTTATCCATGTTTACACCCCAAACATGTTATCTGTCAGAATAGATGCGACTGGCTATGTTGTCAAATATCTCGTAGACCAAGTGCAACCCTCACATGCCATATTGCTATGAAGATTGCAGGATTTATTGTGCAGGTAGGTAGACGGGTTGGAGAGGCAATTTGGTATTAGGCAACACTGCTCTGTGCTCGAGTCAGCGACCAAGTCATTACGGGTAGAACACCCGAGTCCTGTCAAATCAACATTGATTTCAACAAAGATAAACCTAATCACTTCTTGATAGGCAGGAATTCAGTGCACTCCTAACTAAAGCAAAGACTATAAAAGTAACGTCGCGTTGCGTGAAGACCATTTCACTCACCCTTAGGCAGGGCTGAGCGCGTATTTAAAATCCCTATCCTAGCCCAACGCTTTATGGCGATTTGCGCCATTCAAATTGGTTGGATTAAAGGGGGCTACTTTGAATGTTTTGATTATTTTATTTTTTAAATTGTCAACATTTATTCTCTAGCGCCCACCTGGTCTTATGTGCTCGCAAAGTTGTCAGCTCCTCTCACCCTTGAACTGAGCACCGCCCACAACGGGGATCGGGTTGAATAATGTCGACAATTAGTGCTCAATCAGTGCTAATTAGTGCAGTCAACCCCGAAATGAGTGCTTTCATAATTCCAGAGATATTATACTTTTGCTGTGAGCGGTGCCAAGTTCACGTTTCAAACCCCGAAAATGAAGATCCCGATCTGGTATGTCACTCTTCAATTAGTTAACAATTATGTACTAATTAGTGCAGTTCTCCCGTAATTAGTACTTTCATCTTTCCGGAATTATTTGATTTTTGCTGTGGTTGATGCCAAGTTCACGTTTCAACCCCCTAAAATTAGCAATCGTGACATGTGCTTCCGTTTCGTAAGTAGTACCCAATAAATGTTAATTAGTGCCGCAAACCCCGCAAGCAGAGCTGCCCTATTATTGAAGCTATTCAAATATTTCTGTGTGGGGCAATAATGTGTTTAAAATATGACTCTTCTGTATTAGTACAGATAAGGCGCATAACTCATTAACAATGAAATCACTCACAAATGGGCTTAATGCAAAAACTATCACTAATTCAAAAACGAAAGACCAGACCGGTATCTTCATTTTCGGGGTTTCAAACGTTAACTTGGCGCCACCCACAGCAAAAGTTGAATACATCGGGAAATATGAGCGCTCTGATTGCGGGATTTACTGCACAAATTGAGCCCAAATTGTACAATTTTTTCAACCCGATCCCCGATGCGGACGGTCCAAACTTCACGAAAATCTCGTATGCATGTAATCAAGAAACAAAATGTTGCCTTTGTCCCCAATTAATAATTAGATGATACGGTCTGGTCCTCAAACTACAATGAGTCATGCCTGAGTCTTGGGCTTTGTGACCCTGCAGTGCAAGATGCAAAAAAGCTGAGTGCACCGACGCCTGGAAGGCCGTAAGGGTAGTGGTGCGTTGGGCTGGAATACGGATTGTAAATACGCCGGACGGGCCATGGGCGTGAAGACAAAGGGCGTAACGAAACTATACATCATATTCTGTTGATCATATATAGTCTTTGCTTTAATGCACGGAATTTTTAAACGTTTTAATGATGTTTCTTTAATGATGGGGATGTCCTCGCACTTGTTATCCATGTTAACACCCCAAACATGTGATATGTCAGAATAGATGGGACTGGCTATGTTGTCAAATATCTCGTAGACCAAGTTCAGCCCCCACATGCCATATTGCCATGAAGATTTTAGGATTATTGTGCAGGTAGGTAGACGGGTTGGGGGGGGGGGGGTAATTTTGTATCAGGCAACACAGCTCTGTGCTCGAGACAGCGACCAAGTCATTACGGGTAGAACACCCGAGTCCTGTTATATAAAGATTGATTTCAACAAAGGTAAACCTAATAACCTCTTGATAGGCAGAAATTCAACTCCTAACTAAAGCAAGGCTTATACCAAAACTACTCTCCCTGTCTCCAATGAATCCATTTTAGTTCTACATGTACTTTTCCAGACAACGAGAAACGAACCTGGCATATTATCAATCGTAATGTGTGTCGCGTAGTCATTAAAATCACATAAAACATGCATGTTGTTGCATGCATGCAGTAACTAGTTCAGCCTAAACTATCTGAGATAAATTGCTTTTATTTTCGTCCTATCGATTTAATGGATTCAACCTAGGTAGAACTAGTCCCTGATGACGAGGACGGGAGATTAATGGTTTAGCGTGATGAAGTGGGAGAAAATCTAAAAGAGGAAGAACGGTCATTAAGTGTCTACTAGATTGGGCATGGACCGTAGGACTTTGCCGTTTGGGCGTGTTGCTGGATGAGTGCAATGCTTTTTAAAAAACATGTAAAACAACTTGAAACCTTAAAATTCTTCCAAATTAAAAAATTGGAGCAAAGAAAGGTATCCACAAAACAAATCTCTACATGACTTCAAAAACTTTTTTTTTTATAGTGTTGACTTGGCCACACCTTCCCGTGCTACTTGTCGCTAGCGCTCGCAGCAGGAAAGTATGCGACATTATGATGATTCTTTGAACAGATCAACTTACTTTTCCCACGTTATTTTCATGTTTCTGGTACTTAGGATACGACATCATCGGTATCTCCATAATCGAGAGCATTTCTCTTGCTTGGGAGTATCCTATGCCAGTGGCTGTCGCTCCCCAAACTAAGGCGTCATTAACTTCCTCCTTGTGGCTCAAGGAAGTGGTAGTTACATGAAATTTTCTTTGACATACGTCATAGAAGAACACGAGAGTGCTGACTAGACCACTTCTCAACTCTCTCTGTAACTCGTACCGCCCAAGGGTGCATTTCAGAGGGTGTGCACCCAACTGCAAAATCATTTTTGTATAGTGACCAATATCAACAATTCGGCGCCCCACAAGCCGTGCTTCGATTTGCTGTGTCGGATCAATGGGCACTCTTTGCACGACAAGGTCGGGAAGATCGCTGCTGTCGTCAGAAATTGGCGCCGAACCGTCCACGCTGCTAAAAAAATCTTGCATTCGTAAAAGAGCTAAAAAGTAGGCAATAAATTGAACTATACTTAAGATACCAATAAAATTTTTAAAAAACTGTTAATAACTGGGTTAAATTGCTGAAAACTTGAATTAAAAAAAAAAAATAGTCAGAAGACATGAGTCTTAAAAATATGATACCTATTCATTAGCAGCCATTAGCAACACTGATAAAGTCTAATTCAAATATTTTAATTTGCTGCCCACCTATCTGAAGCTTCTCCCAAGGGACGATATCCTATTGATGCATATGAAGTTGGGCTACATCCGCCTGAAGATCTGCAAAGGCAATTTTTAGGTAATTGTAACTATAGGTATCTTGATTATGCAATTTATTGGTTGGGTTATTGGATTTCCACTTTTAGCCATTTACAGCGTTCGAAACAATAAACATTTAGGTTTCGTGTTTTCTTTTCATACAAATTAGAGCTAATTTGGAATTTTCACCTCAACCGGAATTCGATCCCGGCTCCACTGTGATTATGAAATACAACCGCAAGTTGCTGTACACTGGTAAAAGTTTATGTACGTAATTGCGTATTACATATTTTTTGGCTCCAATTTTTGCAACAGGATTGTTTGATAGCATCTAAGTTATTTTTCAAGTCTTCAATGAATTACGACGCTAATCCAACAACGCGTTTTTAAACAAGCGTTCGGCGAAACCCTAGATACAATTATTATCATTATGTTGGTCCTTTTTCTTGCCATAGGCAAATGACATTACAGCATCTCTGGAATACGGAATCTATAACACTTTAATTTGTATTGTTTACGCGATGTCCAGCTATCCATGCTAATAACTTGGAAAAAAGGTGCCTATCTCCTACTTATTACGGAACCTATGTTTACCTATAGTACGTTCCTACGAACAAAATATAATGTACATAGTTTAATTTTTTCCCCAACGATATGCGAAAATGTAGAAAAATGACACAAACTTTCAAAAGGCAACACAAACTTTAGATGCACGCCACCCCCTCATAAACTTTCCCACGCCTATGTACAACACTAACTACTGACATTGCTTACATAGTGGTTAGGATAATTGTATGTGTATTATGTTCTTTCACGTTTACCTATCAAAACTGTATGGCATTGGCGGTAGGTATTCCTCGGATCTCTCAGCAGTGTTCGAATCTGGTGACAGTGTAGTTGGCCACTTTGAGCACCTAAAAGAAAGAAAGAAACATGCATATGGATTGATATTGCGTGCGCACAATATTTGGACACTATCGTTTAATATTGTGTAGAGGTAATGGTGTATTTAATGTAAGTGTAAGAAATTCGTTGTTCTCAAGTCTGCTGATAGATTCCCCTGCTTACTTGCAGCCCACTTACCCTCTGATACACAATTAACCAGAATGGCGTTCGCTTAGTGCGTGTTTGAGACAAAATCAACCAGCATGAAGTATGCAAAAAAAAAAATACATACCCAGGGGGAGGATCATCCAAATCTAAACCATCGCGTCCTCCACTACGTAGCAATACATTGTCGGGAGCTGTTGTTGAAACAGAAGAACTCCTGAAAGTGTGATGATAATAAGATGCATTCAGTTTTCACTCTTTTACTCATTCACGAAATCGTACAAGTCGTACGAATCGTATCGTAAATCTTAATCGTAATCGAAATCGTAAATCATGGAAACACGTCTAACTCGTCCTTTTAAAATAATTGTAACACATTGTACTTTACGGGTAATATTTCTATTTACTTTTATGTGGAGTTCAGATAATACTTCCTGTAATGAACTCGAACTTGAAAATGATAATGCTGGACCTAATTACCTAGGGATCTGGTAGGTGCCTTTTGATAAAAAAACAACTTATCAAATATCAATAGCATATGGAAATATTTTGCTATAAATTTCCTTTCAAAAACAGTACTTACAATAAATCATTTTCGGCCGCACTCATATTCGTGTCCTTCGGCAATGCTTTATCTTCAACTCGATCACTCTGCACAGATGAATCTGCAGCCAACCTCTGCTTTGCTAACCTTTCGCGCATATTTCTCGCCCGTTTATTTCTTCTGCAAACTCTACTTGGCCACTTACAACCTTTTGTATATACCATTTTAACTAATCAGATTCAGATAATTTAGTACTAACGATGAAATTGAACCAAGATAACACACGCACACGTCACTGACCACGCTGCTGACAACACTGGCGATGGCAAAATGGCATGGTTTGCACAAACATTTCGTTTGGGTACTATGCGATTGTTTCAGCATTTTAGGCAAAATATGATATTGTCAAATATGTGATTGACGACCGAAAAATCCCTCGGACAAGGCGGAATTTCCAAATTTCTGTTTCACGGAATACCTGTCGCAGGGTAGAGGTAAAGAGGGAAGGACAACTGTGCTTTGAGTGGTTTTTGCGGAATACTTTTATTCAATTCAGGGGGCACAGATTCCATCTCCTCCCAGACTCTTTCTCAAGTTCACTTGGTGCATGTTGCACGATATTAAAAAAAAAAAAAAT
>QKMV01004519.1:0-10096 GCA_003287335.1 Lednia tumana | reverse complement strand
GGGCTGGGGGTTTGGGTGGGGGGGGAGGTCTTTTGGAAAAAGCCCTCAAGAGATTGGAGAAGAGAGAAACGTCGGGGAGATATTTTTAGATACGTCGAGGGCAAAAAAATGGCAATACACATTTTAGTTCTCAGCGTTATTGGCAAAATAGAAAATTTCGTCTTTGGTCTCTTGGGAGTTGGACACCTTTGACAAAATTAAAGGATTTTTGGCAGTTAGATTATCTTTTATATTTAGAGCCTACTTTTCAGTGGCCTTTATGCTAGCTTTACAAGATTTATCTTCGCACTGATCTATAAAATATCAGGAAATATCCATATTTATTTGCGTGTTATAGAATACATAACTCTACTAACAGAGTTCTGCTTCAATACATTTATAGTAAGCTGGTACATAATTTTCCAGTACCTATTCAATGAACGTGCGTTTCGTAAGCTAGCATTGAAAGTTGCAAATAAATATGACGAACTTTGCATATGCTTTTCACATCTTTTGCAACGTGACCGGAAAGTGAAGATCGCATCCTTTTATATTGTTGTTGTGTTCCTGGCGCTATTGGCGCTATTGGCTATATTGGCTTTATTGGCATTGAAACAAGAAGAAGAGAAGAGCATACAATAATAACACCATTAGCAGTTGATGCAACAGCTTACTGCCGACTGCTTACTATGCGTCCTTCGGTATCTTCTTTCAAAAACAATATCCAGTCCAGCCAGGAAACAGCTGCTTAATAGTTAGATTCTAAAGTAGCCAGTCATCTTACGAAGCTGATGGAAGATTGATGAAAAAACAAGCGAAACTTTACAAGAAAATAACGAGATAACATCCGAAAAATAATAACAAACTATACCAACGCAACGGCCGAGCAGTTTTTTTTTAAGCACTGGCACAAAAACGAGATTGAAAATGCAAAAATCTCGGTGGATAGAGAGAGAAAATGGGAAAATGATTGAAGTTTTCGGAGGGAAAATATTGTGATAAATGGCATGACGGTTACATGCAATAGTCAGCTGGAGGATAGATAGAGATAGATACATATAGATAGACAGATCAGCTTATTACATTTTATACGATGAAATATTGCTCCACATTTTTTGAATCACCCTCGATTGAAGATTGTCATTTAAAAAGAAACTTCACACGACCACTTTTAAAACAATGGTTTGCTCCCTTAATTCATTAGAGCTGTAATTATCTTATTGTTTGTACGGGTTGTTGCGATTGCATTGTTTACTCATTAATTGCATGTTGTAACTTGTAGTAAAAGCTTGTCTCGCTAGCATTTAGTCTGCCTTGCAATCGGGAGCCTGTCACAGGTTCCATCCCGATGTCCGGATATCCTGGTTGTAGTTTTCCGTGATTTGCAAACGCCATTCCAGATGAATACTGGGATATTTCCTCTACCACAAGACACCTCATCAGCTTCGTCACCCTTTCCAATTCCAGGCTCCTCCTAACAAGCCATGAGCACGTATATTCCCAACTAAAGCGCGTATTTTAATTAATGTTATTATACATTTCATTGTTCTAGAAATATGGTTACTTGTATGCTCATTTAAAGTTTGCTAAGGCGTCGTATGATATGGAGAGTTCAGTATTGATCATACACTCGATGGTTTATTAGGTGTCTATTGCCGCATTATTGTGAGGATATTTGGAATTTCAATAACAGTCTGACACATGTTAATATACTCATCTGACAATGTATGTAATCCATTAGGATCAACATTATATCGTGGATCAAGGCGGATATGCAATTCGCATCACCACTACAGTATGCGTAGAAAGTATCACACCTTTCGTCGCTATTCTTCATCACGCATCAAGTCATTCGTTTTCAGCCATTATATTGATTATTTGTAGCGAACGTTTTGTTGTAAATAGATTTCGTTTTTGTTTGCAGTTGCAGCTGTTCAGTTTTAAAAGCCACTCGCCTTGTAAAAAGAAGTGTTTGTCATATCTTCGATCGAGCCACATTTTAATCCACCTACTAAATAATACGTGAAATTGATTACATAGCACAACGGTTTTTGCCCGTCTTATTAGTCATTTGAATGGTGGCTTTTTGTGTCTTTAAGTGTTTTCTCTGTTTGGATTTGTTTTTGGCCTGCGGTCCTGCTTTTGTTGGTTGAAAATGTAGCAAAAGGGCCTGGATTCAAGTAACATAAAAATGAGCCTCTACCAACATCTTCTGGCCCTGAAAACCTTCGCATTTACAAACTTTTAATATAGTTAAAACTATTAGTGTTTGTTACATTATGATTAACTTTGACCTACCTAATACATGGTCAATGATACAATGCCCGGTTCAAGTGCTAGAAGGTGGTTAGCTATAAAACGGTGGAAACTGATGAGCTGTTGCCCTGGTGATAAATACTTAACCACATGGTTTTCAAGTAACAAGCCAATTAAAAATCAGTGTCATGTAATTACTACAGCCAAACCAGGAATAGCAGCTTACTGACTTCTTAGAGGAACTCCTATCGAATTTTAATAGCGATATCAGACAAAGTTTAAACCGTTTCTGAAAATCATTATTTGATTCGTTGAAGGCAAAAAGACAATAAAATTAATTTTGTTTGGAGGTTAATGTAGGGACACGATGAATTTAGAAATTGGAAGCAAACTCAATCCGTAAGCCAGTAAAATTCTAATAAATGTCCAGTAAATTTCATGAAATTGCTACGTACGGCCTGGCTTTGGTTTATTACTTTTGTACCTGAGAAAACTGTGAACCCAGTCATGCGGCCCTCCAGCCCTCTTACTGTAGCCCTCGAGTAATTTTAAACATTCACTCCCCCCCCCCCCCTCAATTCAATTGAGTGCATCAAAATTGAACGAATTTAAAAAAACTACGGCACGATTTTTAGAGCTGCGCACTAGAAAAAGTATCGCAAAATCCATACAATTTTTCTAGTAATGATGTGTGCCAATCAAAAAGAAAAATGCCTGCGGCTGTGGCTGCGGCTGTGACTGTGGTGCTGAAATGAAATGATATTGCTGCTTAAAGCTCACGATATTATCACGGTATTTATCATCACAGTTATTTGAATATTAATAGGGTTTAAACACCCTATTTGAAGGCCCCACCGAGGGCTGCTTTTATGTGTCATAGTCCAAATTTCGTCCTGGATAAACGCTAATTCAAACATTTTGGCCTGCGGAGGATTTGTAGTTTCATATTTGGCCCTCGGGGAAAAAAGGTTTTGTTCACCAATGTTATTAGCAATGTTGTTAGCCGCCAGAACAGTTACACTTTTAAAATGTATAATAATCCAGAGCAAAAGAGTAAAACTTTATCTACATCTACCAACGGTTCTGAAAATAATTTCCATTCTACAATATCTTACTTCTAATTGCTTTTCTCTCTTATAAATATGTACTGACAAGTGACAATAACGTAAGTGCTTTTAGCTCCATAGTTTTTTTGGCGTCAAGAATAGTGTACTCATCACGCAAGATGCAAGCTAATAATTAAGTTATCTAAAAAAATCCTGTTGGGAATAACAAGTTGATACCTAATAGCTAGGTACCTACTACCTGTACGTAAGGTGCTTGTTCACACACGAGTACTTGAGCAGTAATTGTAAGGGGTCTCGGTACACGTGTGCGTTCATCTCCATCCTTTTTCTATCTATTTTATGCTAAAGGTGAAAGGCCACCTAAAGGTCACCCAAAGGCCAATCAGAATTAAAATAGGAAAAACATTGGTTACATCAGCTTTTTTCTAGTTTGTGCGAAGTTTTATTTTCGGAATACCTTGTAACATTCATAAAAGGACATCATACCCTATCAATGACTAGGCATTATTTTGAAAACAGGGTTCATCGTATGACGTCACGGTATGAACAGTTGGGGAACGAATGGTTCTGATGCCAATTTCATATTTTAATAGAGAAATATCACTTTATAGACAAGTATGGGAAAATAATTTGCTGGAACCTCGTTGTCGTTACTAATATCAGAGCTGTGAGTTTTATGTATGTAGTTGACGGTCAGACTGAGATTTTCAAGGGGTTGTCAGGTATGAGCACATACCAATCAGTCGACTATGTATCGATTTAAATAATTATATCTGCCATAATTTAGTTACTTTGGTTTCCTGTGATTCAGAAATAATACATTGTATTTTTCAGACAGATGGTTTATAAATTTTTTTAAAACTTACTGCTCTTTTCGGTTGTTCATAATAATATGTAGTTTACATCGTATCTGACTTCTGAACAAGTACCACTTCGTTTATGACCGAAACGTGTATAATAAATAATTGTACGTGTCCTTCCACTTATTTGGATTAAAATAGCAATACAATACCAAAAACAATTTCTTGCCACTAATTCTAGCAGATCTTTATACTCGTAATCTATCGCTTCCTGTATCAAATTCAGAACGCACATCAACCGTCTCACGCTGCATACCTTTGCTGTACGGCTCCTCCACCAACGTGGCGCCTCCACCTCTACTGACAGCAACGCTTGGAATTCCCCCGACCTGCCAGCGAGACAAGCACGCTCATACGACATCTGTGGGAACTTCGAGAAACTAGCTACCAACATCTCGGTGGTAAAGGCAACTAACAGGCTGAAAAACAGTTGATTCGTACCAATGAAGTAACTGTCAAAATATCGATCACACGCAATATCTGTGCAATGAATTGCTTTGAAATTAAGCTTTATTGAAGGTGTAATCGTCATCTCACAAAACCAATGCTCCTAATATGTGTGACATTTTTTAGAGGTAACTTGGTATAGCAAAGTAGGTGCAGGTTAATTCATATTAAAACTAACATCACCCTTACAATGCTCAAAACATACGTAATAACTTGATTGGAAAATAATTAAAAAATACACATTCTAGGAATCATATTATATTTTGTACGTACAGATATAGTGTATAGTCTCGATGTTTGTGCAAGACAGCCCATGGACCCGACATAGGCTAGCCTGTTGGATGGATTCGCGTCTAGTATGGCTTCTTGTTTTTATTTGTTTTATCTCCCACGAAATGAAAATATTGCTAATAGGCTAATTGAAGCGGCCACCCAGTCAATGCTGACACCGACAATTGCTGCTGCTTCTAACACATGTTTATATTTTACAACCTGTTCGAATTCATAGTCAAAGATATTGAGGACCACTTTCCACAATAATTGAAAGAGAATGTTTTTACAATTATAGCCAAATACCTACACTCCCATTCCTGGATGAGCGGAGCGCTTCATAGTGGACTTCCAGTAGATTAATATATTGTGTTTTTCTTTTGGGTTGTTTGCGCTCTGTGGAACGCTGAAAAGATTTTAATGAAACTTTCAGGAATCCTTCAAACGCATTGCGCGAAAAAAAATCCTGAAATTCGCCTTTTTGTACATTTTCACTAATTTGATCGATTTTTTCCCGTTTGATTGCTGTCTGTCGGACAAACGGCTTCCTCAGTTTCAATGAAGTGTGTAGGATCCTTTTCCACGGTCTCTAATTGGAATTGAAACGCTTGAGCGCAATCGGTTTACCTATTTCGTGTAAGCCCTGTTTTGTGATATTTTAGAATTAATGGAACTGTTTCATTTTCATAAACCAAAATTCTACTTTTAGCTTGGGGCAACTTTCAAAGCATGTTTAATGTTTAAATTAAGGAATTGTATTAAATGTTGAGCTTGATCTTTCACACGCAGTCAGTCTCTTTAAATTCAATACTTTCCGCCGATTTTTTATCGCAATTTCCTGTTTTTCTCTTACCTGTTGAATGCGAGTTTCTTAGCAACGAGTCAAATTGTTGGAAAAGAAAGCAGTAGGTTGACTGGCAAAGCAGATACTTGTTGCTACTTAAGGAACAGCCAACATTTTGTGTCATGGAATATTTTATAGCTTTTAAGTTATTTTTTCAGTCGTCCTTTAATGAAATACCTATGTGCTTTTTACACAGTACTATATACATCAATGAATATGGGGGACATGCTAACATTTTTCCATAGCAGTTTGGCAATATACATTACTCTCACCCAACAACACGACCATATAAAGTGTTACGGCGAAGCCCTAGTACAATCAACTGTAAAAGAACGTATTTTGGGTTCACATTAAAAACCCCAGGCTAAAAATCCTTCATACATAACGGCCTAAAAATATATCACTTTTTTAAATAAATGTTTAAAATCCTGTTATTGTTCAAATTGAATCTGTCAGTATAGACAGGATACAGACTGGTACCGTGGCAATAGCAAAGGCTGCTAGCTCTTTGTACATCTTCAAATGTATCTAGAATAGCAAAAATAAAGTGCTACAATAAATAACTTATTAATGGACACCCTATACTTACAATTACTTAAAACATATCCCCGGATAAAGTATTAACTTAAATACCGTTGGGTTCAATTTAAAGAGCAGGCTGTACGTAAATTCTTTCAATTCCACTTCCACTACTTCCGAATTTTTTTAAAAGTAAGCCTTACTAATATTTAATGGGAATTCAGACAGGATATAGGTAATTAATAATATGGTCAACTGCACCTATCTACGGTGGATGTAAAATATTTTATCACGCCATTAACAACTTAACCTAAAATGTCGTAGCAAGACTTTTTGGTCACTTTTGGTTTTGGAAAATTTGTGTTGTTATTGAACTCTTCATTTATACTATTT
Organism: Lednia tumana; assembly: GCA_003287335.1. Classification (NCBI taxonomy): domain Eukaryota; kingdom Metazoa; phylum Arthropoda; class Insecta; order Plecoptera; family Nemouridae; genus Lednia; species Lednia tumana. The sequence goes on along the minus strand of QKMV01004519.1, from coordinate 3,461 downwards.
TGCCGCAATCATGAAGCTGGAGAAATCGATAGACTTACATTTACTTGCAAACTTCAAAATGTGTTCCTCAGAAGACAACAGAAACAGAAAATCCTTCTCTGAACTTAGCCGATGTTAACAGTTCATAATTTCATGAAGACGCCTTATCTCACTTTCGAGCAAATATAATTAATCATGAGATAATTATCAGACGGGTTATTTTAACCCTAAAAATAATAATGAGCCCGACAAGGATAAAGGTCCGAGGTTCATGTCCTCGAGTAAGCAGGTATTTTTGAAGTGATTTTAATATTCTTCAAATCATGAGCCCACTCGAAAGTGATGGCATTAATAATGAACATCTGTGTCCAAATACCTTTTCGCATTTTCCGCAAAAAATAGCTATGGCAATTAGCAATTAGCAATAAGAAGTGAGTAGTGCATTTCAATTGAACTCGTCGATCATTTTGCGAAGTGCCGCGCAGTGCAGTGCAGTGCAGTGCAGCTTGAAGTGCAGTGAAGTGCCGCCCCGCCCGTAGCCTTGTATGCCCCACACAAACCTCTCTAGAACCGAATTTGTCGCCAAATATCAAACAAATTCGGATCTACAGGGTAGATGTAGAGCATTACAATTTGGGAGTCCGCCAGAAGACATTGCATTCTTTATTTATTGTCATATTTCTTCACGGGTTTCACGTCTTCTTGCATAGGTTCTTAGTCAATCTTCATATCTCATGTCGAAAGTATGTTGCTCAGCTCACTGCGGTGCCGAAAACATATCTGAAATCACATGATACGAAGCAGAATATTAGTACGGTTTGCGCTAACATTATCAAATGTTTGATATTCACATTATTACTTGCTTGTGGACAGAATTATTAATTTTCTAACGTAAGGTAGTCGATAACTTAGGGTGGATTATATTAAATTGGTGTTGCATGTTTAGACATGATATTGGCGTCAGTAAGTTTTGACGCTTCACCCATGAAATATTGATCGTGTGAAGCTTACTAGGTACCTATATACAGAATCGCAATTATAGACACACTGAATCGTGACATATCTAGTCATGGCCTTTATAGTGTGTTACAAACGTTCATTTGCTGTGCTTAGTGAAGCCGAAACTGCAGTATTGGAAGCAAATTCACACGAACTTGAAATAATTGCTCGTCGGTACCAGTCAAGATATTACAATAGCAATGGTTCGATTACACAATTGCGTATTTATGTGTTAGTAAATAACCTATCCTATGTCACTGAGTTAAATATTGTCTTAGGTTAGGAACGTAGGATTCGTTTGGCCGCTTTATGATAAATGCATCGTAATGGCTTTTTGGATACCTACTTCAAGAAGGTATGGTACCTACTATCCGCTGAGATAAACACGAATCAGATCGTAGTTGAACACAGCATGTCTGTATCAGCGTGGAAAATGAGCCACGCTAAACTTCATAATGATAAACAAAAGACGGAAACATACGATTGCCGTTACGACAGCCAAAAAACCGTTAATGTAACTGAACTCAATCTACAACCAATTCGCAGGGTTAATTTTGCTAATTTAGCGTGGGGCTTGTGCCCACTTTCAACAGGTACTTCTTTAGGGGTTCTTTAGGGTAGGCTGGGGGTTAAAGAATGCGTAACACATTTTTATAATAAATAACCAAAATGGCAAGGCAAGGTCAAAGAAGACCGCGTGATACATTCAATAAAACTAGTGACACCCGCGAATTTGTAGCATTTGAATGGGCAGCTACTATAATAAATTTAGATGACTTTGTAATTTACAAGCACATTCATGTCGCGTTTAACAGTTCAATTACAATACCTACCTATATCTATTCCCATACGTTTTAACAAGAACTAATGTGAACTGTGATGTAGCGAATGTTTTTGGTCTGGGTAAAACACGCTGGCTTGGGTGAATTATGTTAGGTAATTATGGAGCTACAAAATACAATGGAATGGACGAACAACTTTTTAGTTTTTTTTCTACCAAGCCAGACGAACGGTTCTCTATGCCATCTTAGGCTCCTCACATTCCTCTTGTAAAGTTGTAAACACATTAAAAATAATATGTTACCTAAACTGAATTACTGAGACCATGCAAACCTTTTTTTATGATGAAGGGCACCCAAGTATAACTACCTATATCACTTTTATTTTTATCTGCCACTTTCATATTGTTGCTGTGTAAATTTGCAGATTTTCTATTAATTGACTCGGTACGGTAAAAAAATGTGTGGCTGTGACACTGCGACATAAAAGAGCACTGGCATGCCAACCGTTCTCGTTGGGTCTTTGTTGATTCGGCTATGCAAAGATCTACCCAGACAAAAGTAATTTGCATCACACCATCAGTATCCTAATAATCAATAGCCACGTTCCAGCTTTCTCAATTTTTTCATCTGGTGTACTACAAAATTACCTGAACTCGCAGGCTTAGCTGAAATTGTTTGTTTTAGTATGTATAATATTCAGGCAAAACTTGCAAAGAAGTTCTATTTCAGCATCACATTATGTAATTATTTAATAAATACAGTTTCAAAAATGGTATGTGTTCAACAAAAACAACGCGTATGTAATTTTAGTTGTAAATGGTGCCCTTTTATGTGGAAAAATAGTCTACGAGGTGGTTTCAAACGCTATAGGGAAGCGTAACGACATATCTAAGCAGGGTGGTTTTCTTGATGTGAGGCCCCTTGACAGGGGAACCGAATCTCGCTCAATCGATCCACCCCCCATCCTAGTACATAGCCAATCCTCACGGAGCTGGCGGTGGTGGCTTGCCTTGCATTGCCGCTCTACTCCGCTCTACTCCGCTCTACTCCGATCCGCGCGCCATCTTGCCACTCACACAGGATATCATACTCAAGGAAAATAAAAATCCCCATGCGTACACGAAAATAGCTACCAAATAGAATCAAATCAAAGGTGAAGTTTTGTTGGATTAAATTGCCTGCGATGAATGACCAAAAATATGAGGAAGTTCTAAAATTTCTCATTTTTCATTCAAGTTATTAAACGGACTTGATGATATTTTAATCGTTGGTATGATTAATGACTACAATTTGTCTATGCTTGACTAATCTTTTGTAAACGATCGATTCTCGATTTGCTATGGCTTCGAGCATGCCATGTGCTTTTTCTGTCAGATCTATGGAAATAAAATTCTGTTTTAAAACAAAGTACCTATAGCAAGAAGCAATACTGTTTTTTTCTTATTTTCTTCAGCCATACCAATATATTTTCTTTATGTTATTATGATGTGATTTTTTTTTTACAAATATCAATCAAAATTTTCCCGATATAAAACTTATACCATGTGCGCTGCAAATTTGTCTTCCCATATTAAAAGAATCATTAAGGGTGAATCTGGACCAATACTTCGCCATCTGAGGTCGACTGCACGACCCTAGACTCTAGAGCTATCTGTCGATTTGGCTTGTCACTTATTTTTTTACTTATATATATGATTAATA
>QKMV01004518.1:0-10101 GCA_003287335.1 Lednia tumana | reverse complement strand
CACCGACGCCAATAGACCAGTGCCACAGGGCCAGTTGTCAATACAGTGCGTCGTTAAACACCATTATAAAAAAATAACTAGTGTTAAGATTAGGAGATGGACGAGGAATGGGGGACGAGAGGTGGCTGGCTTGGGCGGTGACTTTGAATTCATTTCACAGACGATTCAAGCTCAGGGGATATGATATGTGGTTGGTAAATATCTCGGACTCATCATGGACGGGCAAGCATTTCTTCTCTTCTAAGCTTTTGACGCAAGCATACAACTGTGTAGAACTTTGGTGTAGAACGTAGGTCCTTTCTACTTGCAAGTATAGGGTTCTCACAATGGTATAGGAAATAGTTCATCCTGCTAGCTTGCTGTACAATACATTTGCTCTTTGTGGATGGATTATTTACTTACCTACGTGATGTCGTACGCAAAACTAGAGTACCCGCAAGACCTTATGCTTAGCATGAGTGCCGTGACGTTCCCTGAAGTCCAGTCCATCACCTAAAACTATATTTGACATTAAATAGCATTAGCAACAAGTGTTCAAGTTCAATGGCTTCGCTGATTCGACGGCGACTGCAGCACATGTCTCGTGGAGCGTAGTTGTGAAAACCATGTTTTATTGTCGAAGAAAATCTTTTCAAAATATCTCTTTCCTCCAATTGAAATTTCTTATAATTCTTCGGTACCTGTGCTTCTGCTATTCAAGAAAATACCTCTTTTTGGTAAGAAATACCTAAGGTTAGCATTCTTTGAAAGGCACGGGCTCTGGTGGTCAGTGGGCGAAAAATCAAAGGATGGTCAACATTCGTTTTTTGTTGGTTATAGCTGCAAAATGTGTGCAGTATTTTATTTGGATTTCTTGTCCATAGAAACGTAAAGATCGCATTCCAAACTTCGAGCTGACACAAACAACTCTGTGAACAGGTAAATTATTTTTATTTACACTATACCTATAACCGAATTGTAATATCTGTGATACCTATACGTGGAGATATGGTATTATTGAATAACCAATCAACGGTATATCAAACATACCGAAAGCGAACGTTAATTTTTGGTTTCTCAGTTGACAAATGATCAGAATGATCAGGGATTGACTACGCTATTAGGGGCTCGCTGGGCCCATGAAAGCATCATTAAGATTGGGAATTTAAGGAGGAAGTTCCACGAATTAGGTACATCGTTATCAGTCAGGGTGGACCGAGCCTCAAAATTACGTGTTCAATTATACGATGAAATGAATCTTGTGTGAAAGTGAAGCGTGAGATTCAAATAGGTATTTCTCATTTTATTTCCAAGCGTGCAAAACTTATAATGCGGCATAATATATCTGAATGTATAGTGATTGCTCTAGGCTGCATTCATGATGCCTATTCTTCTAATTATGAACACACTCATGTCTACGTCAAGGGAAAAATCCATTTCCCAAAAAATGTGTCCATGTACCAATAAGTCATGAAACAAAATAACCAAAAAGATAGTCATGGTGTTCGGAGATGAATGAAGTTAATGTTCTCATAAAGTGACATTATTTGACTTCGTTGATCCTCTCACCTTGCTTTCTCGCACATCTGATCAGAGCAACCGTGAGACAATTTCTTTCGTCGTGGCTGCCATCCGTTCTCCACTCCAGGGTGGGTGACATCGTCTACACCAGGGACAGGGTGGCACGTGAGAATTTCTTTACAACGCTGCCTGCATCCCATCGGAATGCGAGAACGATGGATAATGCAAGCTACGAAGCGTCAGGGTGCTATTCACTGGATCGCTCATTAAATCTTAAAATGCTTATAATTGGAGTAGGGGGTGCCTTTGTTCGTTGTGCTCTTGTTCACACAAATATTCATCCACGAGCATCATCTCTGAGAGATATTATTATACGAACATTTCGTATTATGTAAGTGACGCTTTGTTTAGCTGTAAAAGGAGTCTGGGATGTTGATACATAAATCTTACTACTATTGGGAATGATGAGGAATTATCTATACACCTATTCCAGCCAAGGAAATAATAATTAACACGTTCATTTATCCTTTTAAGATCGCAATCCTCTTCCTGAAAGTAAGTCAAATTAAATGGAAAATTGCATCGAGTGCAGATTGATCAATTCGCAAATTTCCTTACATAACAATATTCTATGCTATGGCAGTATAAGATGACAATCACTGTGCATGCAACAAGTAGGCTCATTGCCTCCCCCGCCTTATCAGCACCATTCATTGGACCACACCTGTGCAATCGAGGTCATCCGGGGTCAATTACATATAACATATTGGTTACGTGCTCAATCAATGGTGCATTGCTTTGATGCAGAGATCGATCTACGGAGTGCATGCAGCTTAACTGTATCATTATAGAGGAATAGTGCAATGGTCAGCAAGGAGACTGCGCGTGGCTATCTTTGCGATCTTATTGGGGAATTTTGTAGAAACACTCTCGTCCAATGTTGAATGTTGAAATTGTTGAGTATGGTCAGAGCAAATTGTGTTGCAGACAATTCTGATGTCTGAAGTAGGTATACAAAACCGTCCACGTACTGACGTTTCAATGTTGGTTGAGTTCTGCTCATTTGCATCTCATTCTGACGAATTAGCCCATAATTACGAAACTTTATGGAGAAAATAGCCGAAATGAAACTGATTCATCACTGACTTCTGATGGATTAAGATCCCCCGTTTAGCATCGCAAACGCATGTTGATTATTAAATCACAAATCAGAAAATCACCCAATATTGTTTTTTATAACCACGGGGATAGCTATGAGTACAAAGAAGCGATCGGTAAGGAACGCGCAATTTTAGAAAAGTCTTGATTCTGCAAATGTTTACCAAAATAATGTTATGTTTTTGCAGATATTTCGAACTATATTAGTTATCAAACTAAATTTGGGAATTGTGGTAACCACTTTTCAGATCTGTCAGCCTTCTGCTGAATGCCCATCTGATAATCTTCCAGGTCGATGAATTATCATCTCGGAACTAATGTAATTCATTCGCGTAACTATACATTACATGAAACTTTGGGCAGGCTTGAAGATAATGCACCAAAACATGCATAATCAAAGCCATAATGTGGGCGCAGTTAGTGACTAAGTCTTTGTACAATCGGTGATTACAATTTACATGCGTGGCTGACCATTCAACCCAATTACTCTAATTACTAAAAACACAATTGCTAATAAAACGTACTAAGCTTATTGCTGTGAAACAAAGACTGAGAGCATTGAAGCAGATCGAATTTCCAAGCAATATCCACACACAGTCGGAGCCGAACAAGCCACCTTACGATCGTATATAACACGCCCTTAAATCTTGGTGCAGCCAGATATAGCTTCCGACAAGGCTTAAGTGTAAACAATGGAAACATCTCGAGTCATGATACTACTGGACTTGCCTTGTCTCCGTGCATTAGTAGTTTGTCGGGCATATTAATTCAGAACAGTTCAATTCCATCGCGATTCGCGGACTATTAATTATAATTGGGGAGATTTCCACTGTGCTTACGCCAAAGGTACTAATACTTTAACCCTTACTTTTAATTATTTCACTTCTGATGCCTATTATTCATTGTTCATACCATCACAGAGTAAACTCTAAATGAACTCTAATTAGAGACATAGTGCTATAATGTTGGAAACGACACGTGCAGAGACAGGAATAATTCGACGCCGCCGAGCACGAAAGTAATTTCGCGCAAGTTATTTAAGCTCATGATACAAGCTTGCGCACGTACACAAGCAGTTTTCTTAACCTTACGTATCTTTATTCTGTTCTAACAATAATTGATATATTTCCCTAACGAGCTTAGCAAGAGATAGCAATTAGCACTTGGAAGAGTGTTTTGTTGTTTTCAATTAGCTTCATATAAGTGAGATGGGAAATCATTCTCCACTTGTTAAAATATCTATAAGTATATGCAACTATGGTATACACTATACCGACAGACTAGATTCTGTACATAATATGCACGAGTTTTGTAAGTACTCTTCAGTCTTCACTTGCTGATGAAGAATGGTGTCATGAATAATTGATGGCGGGTCTTCATCATTTTGCGTCAAATCACCGAGGGTGGTGGTGGATCGTGATTTTACCCACCCAGTGTTCTATCAAGTCATTAGCAGTTTCGGTAGCTTCATACCGCCGCCAGCGAAATACCGCCCCCCTGAAGCTGCGGCCGAAGATAGGGAGGCGCTGATACGGTCATCTCGTTATCAAGTTGCTCAACGCTTGATGTGCTGAGGCTGCCCAAGCCTGTACAGCTACGTTGCTAAATGGAAATTAAATCTTACGAAATTATAAACTAGACACCGTATGATAAATCATGTATTCGCAGAATAGTGCTTAGGAACTCTTATAAGCTATAAACTATGAAACGGTAATTGATTTTTGAAATGATCACAGAAATCACGAAACGGAAATATGTTTCATTTTGATTGATGTATTTGATTGAAATAATTAATGTGTGATTAAAAAGCAATGTTTCAACAGTGTCACATAATTTTCGTGTCTGAATTGGGCGCATGTAGTTTCTTCGGGGGGTTGAAGGAGGCGGTGGTGACCCCCTTCCCACTCACTGGCCCCATGTGCTCTAATTAGGAGCAATCTGTGATCGAAATTCAATTTCATGTAGAAAATGAGTATAATCTAAGACAAAAAACTGAGCACACATTACTGGCTGCATTCAGAAGCAAGGAATAATGGCCTGATCTTCGAGAGATCAGTGATCAGAGGCCTAATAAGAAGGCAGTGTTTCGAGGGCGTGTAGTAACCTTTTTACATGTTACAGAACATCGTAGATGTAGAGAAAACGATAGATGGAGCGATGTAATTTTCTACGCGAAAGATTGTTCATCAGCAGATTCAAGCAGATTTCACGTCTGGCAAGGGAGGCTGCAGCGGCCAATCTCATACTACTACTATAGTACTATACTATCTCATAGCGGCCTACTATAGTAGGGATTCGTCCCAGGATCGCCTGTCTCTCGACTCTATACCATGGGAGTTAATATAAAACGTGTACATTAATTTGCGATAATGCAGATAAAATGATCCATTAACATAAATCATAATAATACATAATTCAGTGAAAGGAATTTGCTAATTAATATTTGGTTGTTTAGGTGAAATTCAATTGGTTTACAGAGCAAAGAGGCTGCACCAAGACTAATTATTCTTAAATGTCCACTATCGCATGTATTTTGCCAGGAGACCAAATTAACTACATCTTGGTGCTAGAATACGTCTCAAATCGTTTTAAAAGCATGGCTATTCGCAATCCTACTATTGTAGAATGATTCGGTCCATCTCACGTTCACGCACACCCAACACCTTTTTATCGAAATGAGTCTCACGGCATCCCGTGCATATTATTATGAAGCCATTTTAATGTCTTGGTAACGACTTGAAGTCAAATATTTCGCTCTGTTTTATCGAAAACTACATGCAGCCTGTTTATTTCTTTTCCTAACTGTTTCCACCTGCAAATCCTAAAGAAATGTTCTTACAAATTAAGTGCGGAGCACGTATATAAGAGTCTACTAAAAATAGTCGAGGTCTCCTACTGATTATGGATATAGTAGCATATCGATACACTTCAATATAGTAACACAATTATTAATCGGCTCAAATCTAATTCCTATAGATAGTCTTGTTTCAAGAAGTTGTTTAATGGCTCAGGTATGTCACTTGCCCTTATTATTAGCCAACATTATATCCAATACCCATTATGCAGCACGGCATGATTGAGCTGGCTAGATTATTATTGTATAATGAAGCCTATTTCTGGCGCCACTCTAATAGCCACTCCTATCGAAAGACATGGGGTGGAGTCGGGTTGGTCTATATATATATTTTTTATTTGGACAAAATTTTGTGTGTCTGTCTCTATTAATAGTAGATTTGTCAAAAGATTGTCATGGAATAAAATTATATTGGCCACTCTCTCCCCTCAGTTCGATAACCGAATGAATGTACCTTTTCGGTACGAGCGGAACTGACTTTTTAATCATGCGATCATGTTTTATTTTCTCATGGAATCAGATGATTTCTCTACTGTGGCTCCAAAAAGTTCGTAGAGAGCAATTGGAAATATATATTGCATGCTTTCCATCATCTACATGATTGTTAATACATAAATGTTTTGAATTAATTATGTTGACGACCATGCACATAACATTAGCGTGCCGAAGTGGGCAGTTCACCCGGGGGCCAGTGCTACCGTATTTCTACATCCTTGCATATGATTAACGATTAGTATTGTAAAGTAGCTATCAGTCAGTGGTCCCACCGCACCCATCTGTGGGTGTCTCCGGCCTCATCACATATGCCGCCTCTTGCTGCAGGGGCAACGTCAAAATTTGGTTATTTTGATTGTTTAAATTGTTTAGCGCACGGTTTCGTGACTTCCATCAACACTGTCTCCCTTTTTCTTCGTAAATCTCAAATAGAGTGGTTAGATCCTAAATACCTGCATTACGGTGTAATGGAAGTTGCAATTTCGTTGTTGCTTTTTACTGTCGCGGCGAAAGCACATGGCGAAATCCAACGTGGCATTTCCCAGGTCCGTTTCGTTCTATCTGACGATTATGATGAATCGCTGTGAGCATGTCCGACTCCGATAGATGATAAACGACCCCCCATGCAACTGGTCTGCGAATCTTAATTGATGACGACAGATTTTTAATTAATTTACACGTGCTACGTGCCTGTCATCTAGCATTATTCACCCATCAAGGAAGTAGCTTAGCATAGATTGGGCTAGTTTTCCTTTGCCGAGCTCGCGTGAACAGGCGGCTTTTCGCACGCCGCGGAAAACGTTGTTGCTATCAGACTGACGAAGGTACTTTTATTGTAGGGATGAGCACGATTTGTAATCCAAGTCTAATCTGATATAGCTATGCATAAAATATAAACAGTCATAGTGGCCACTTTCCGATATTTCCTCACATAGCTTCGACGGATTTCGGACATGGAGACTGACCCAAAGGTTAAGTCATTACCAGGGAAGTGTACACGCCCCCCCGTGAAATGTGGCCCCGCGGCGGTTTAGTGCTCGTGAGACGTGCTAAGCCCAACACCGATCTTTCTAGGTAATAGACGGAAAGTTATGCTCGGTTAGGTGCATTAACGTTTATACGAATTACAATGCTATAGTTATAGTACATCCTGATTCGGTCGGCAGGTCTGCGGCAAGCACACAGATTTCCGGGCAGTAGAGTCTGCGTAAACAGTTGACCTAGCTCTGAGCTGCGTGATCTTGCGCGATGAACCAGAAACGCAGAGGGTCAAACAAATCTTCCCGATCTCGAGCTCGAGCGGCTGGCACGACACAAAATATTACAAAATATTTTTAATCGAAGACTTCAGGAAATCGTAAAATAGGAAGGAAATAGAATAGAACAAAATCGAAGATGAATAACGATTTGTTATAATTTTTTTACAGAGAGCATCCAAGTGCTAAATTGACTATTTATCATCGTAAAATATATTTGCAATATAATAGAGCCCAATGTGTATTAAATTCTCGATCTCAAGATAACCGCATCTTAATCAAGGATGTGATCTTAACGCTCCAACAGGCAATAATAATACACTCGGAGCTTCGTGTCAGATTCAATGCGATGATTATTGACCGATGATGAGGCCAGCAAAGATTCCAAACCATGTTCTGAAGCCAAGCATAAAGTCGTTCAAACTCAGCCAAATCAAAATACAACACAAACTAATTTAATTGCAATTTTTAAATAGTGATTCGTGTTTTAAACATGATACCTAATTTTATCATTATAGCGCTCTTCTATACAGTATGTTAAGTGTCTGCTTCTGATTTGAATACAATTGGTGCAGTGTTTTAATTTACATGGTGTTGTTCTTTTCACCCAAATGCATGGGAGCCCTGTGCCCCGTGCCCGTAAATTGGCCGGCATAAATAATTGCACATTTTTACCAGATGGTAATCCACCTCACGTCACTGCTACGATACTCGACAATAATTTACTGTCTGCAAAGCACGTAATAAATCCGCTCCCCGCGGATGATATAGGGGCACACACAGTTATTTTGATTGAGTAAACTACGAAAATTGAAAAATGCATAAAACGTACCTAGCACATAATAGAAAGTGGCATGCTCGAAGAATGCCATGATAGTACGTTAGTTCGACGATTAATCTTTTGACACCTCGAGCGATCTGGATTTGATAGGAAAGCAAGCATTAGTTCGCAAATCTTTATTTAATAGCACGTACGTCAAAAGATAAATTCTGCATCATGCAAAGCGAACCTGCGGCCATTTGGTCGAAGTCAATCGTAATCCGTCTTGATTGGGAGTTGGAACCTATCGGACGGTGTGCGTTTTGAGTCGAGAAAGCACCGTCAAGTGGTCAGATCGATTATGAACTATTGTTTACACATCTTAGGTGTTGCTGATGATTGACTCTAACATTATGTATAGTTGACCTGTGACCTCTGTAGGCAGGTCCACTCGACAAAGCCAGGTCAACGCACTCGCGTTCAGGTATACTTCCATCCTTCGGGCGAGCTAACTTATGATATACCATGCCATCAAAGTTTACTGTCTTCCCTCTACTCTACAGGTGTTATAATTGAAAAGAGCGAAGGCTGCACGATAGTCTATTATAACCTAAGTTTTGGCCATTAAACTACGCTTTGCTTGGACGTTGTGATAGATTTTTCTTGTGGCTTAATTTTTTGTTGTTTTTATTGTTTTTATCAAAATAAATAATAATATTTCCAGAGTTGTGTCCCGGTATTAAAGTTATTTATGGTCCATAAAATTTCACGAGTGTCGGATACAATAACACTCTTTTGAACGTTTGGTATTCAAATGTTTCATCTGAACATTCCAGATGGGTTTCATGGGTAAAAACAGCTATCAATCTGGCGTATATGAGTGAAATTCACAGGAACTATAATGTCATATATCTATAGAATGTGAGTACCGAGCTAAGCTATTTATTCGCAGAGGTTAACATTTGGTGGAGGCGCCACGTTTTATCCTTTTCAATTCGTAGTACCTATGCACATAGCCTGCACATATCCACATATCCTCCGCAATGAATAGCGAAGGTGGGGTTCTTTCATACCTGTTGTAGGCATGCGCTATTATTGAGTATTACTGATGTTATAATATGTGACCATATAATATTGTTGCACATTATACGTATTTATGATGCAATAACATAAATAACCTTAAGGGCGTCGATGACACTTTTATCATCCTCATACACAAGATATTATTACTATTACTCATTGTCAGACTTTGTGCACAGATTCCTTCCACATGCTTAACCAATGTTTTAAAGCAGGCACATGAAATCGAACTAAGTTATTAAGAAAATACTTTAACATAGAACCGGGAGGCTTTTGGACGAATTGGGATTTTTACCAAGTTCATGACGGCAGCTGAACATGCAGACACATTTTTGTCCCGTTCAGAAAAGTATGAATGCCCGCGGTTTGGGGCGCCGGTGCGGAAACCAAAATTGTCTGAAATTTCAGACTGTCTTGATATGGAACTCGTTTTTGACTATTGATTGCACTGCGTATTAGATGGCGATGGTCAAATTTAAAAAAAGTCATTTTTGGAAAAAAAGATCGAATTTCGTGGCAAAACTGAAACGTGATCCATCCCTTCGGGTAAATGAATTAAAAGGTGGGGTTCTTTGTTTATGAGCGCTAAGCCAGAGCTAAGCCCAAATTTAAAGGCGAATTCCAAATTTTTCAGGCGAAGCCCACCCGATTGGAAATTCCCAAATTGGAACATTAAGCTCGAATTTAAGGTAAGCCCAAATTAAAAAGCAAAGCTCAATACGAGAGATCCCAAAGAGCAGGCGAAGAAAAAATTTGGTGTCGAAGCCAAAATTTCGTGGTGGAGCCGAAATAATTTGGTGAAGCCGGATCACGATCGCTAGGCTAGTTAATACATACTAAATAAATATCAACCACCGAACCATCAACCACCGAACCATCAACCACCGAACCATCAACCACCGAACAATCAACCACCGAACCATCAACCACCGAACCATCAACCACCGAACCATCAACCACCGAACCATCAACCACCGAACCATCAACCACCGAACCAT
>QKMV01004516.1:0-10104 GCA_003287335.1 Lednia tumana | reverse complement strand
TTCTCTTTCTGTCAGTCGAAACACATTGTAAATCGAACGTGTCATCTATGAATTATAGCGATTTTAAACAGTCAATGTGCGAGTCGAAAAAAGGGTGAGAAAGTCCTTAAGTAGTTGAGTGCAACTTGTTTTCAATTATCTTCTTACTGTTTTTTTCTCCCTTCTGCTTATGCAAGTCGGTGTATAGACCGAAAAATATAGATTTAAGAAACTTTTAATAATAACACATGTTCATTCAATTGTAAATTTTGTTTTAAGAGCTTGCATATTGCATTTGATCATTCACGGGCTTGTACTTAGTACCACCACACATAGTGATGGGACTCAAATTTTTTCAAAATCAATTCCCTACAGAAGGGAATTTTCGTTTTGACAGTTGGCTGCAATTTGGTATGCTTTGGTTGATTATTGGAGTTTCATTACGCAATGCATTGACAACTGGCCCTGTGGCAGTAGTCTATGGGCGTCAGTGAGTGTTAGGGTGAATATGAGGGTGATGATGAACCTAAAAGGGCCTTCGAAAATTACAGGTTTCCAAGGTTTCGGGTTCAGATCCCGGTCTCGCTTTTTTTTTTACAAATTAGATAACATAAATTTTATGTTTGAATATGACCTGACCAGTAGGTAATATGGCTAAAGAATTAGAAAACATGTATTTTGTAGATTTGGTTTCATTTAATTTCGTAACGCCAAGTTTTACCACTTTCTAAACTCCCAGTTTACATGAGAGTTGAGTCAAGTGCCATAACAACAACCAATCAACCGCAGAGAAATTCATTTGTTTCTTACAGCTGTCTCGGAACTCAGATTTGGAAAACATGGAAAATCCGGTCCTGGCCTCGGTTCCAAGCCACGAGAAAACGCAGGTTCCGGTCTTGGTCCTGGTCTCAAGCTAGTCTCCTGGTCTCGGATACAGGACCTGGTACGAGTCTTTGCAAAATGCGGGTGTTCAGGGGTTCCAGGTCTTGGTTCCTGTCTACGAGCGCAAATAAAAATTATGCACTTGAATAATGTTTACGGTATTAATTTTTTAAGACTCATGTCTCCTGACTAATTTCAGCACTATAGTTTTAAAAAAAACTGTTAATAACTGGGGTAAACTGCTGAAAACTTCTTACAAATAAACTGCCAACGTTTCGCTAACCTTGCTGAAAGCTTCATCATGAAAGCTTTTAACTGCCAAACTTGCCCCGATGAAGCTTTCAGCAAGGTTAGCAAAACGTTGGCAGTTTATTTGTTAGAAGTTTTCAGCAGTTCAACTCAGTTATTAACAGTTTTTTTTTTTTTTTATGTGTACGGTCGTTTTGTGGCTGTTGATAAATTTCTGCCAAATTCCCAGAAATTTTCCCCGAATATAAATACGTGAAATTTACCCTTCACGAACGACAGGCATGAATATTAAAGACAGCAATGCTTGTACCCCCTCTACCTTTTTCCAGTGCTTCTTCCGACTCCACGCTAGTCACACTGGCAGCTGTTTGTGGCCGGGTAGCGGACTCTGGTAGTGTTTCCTCCTGTCACAAAACAAAAAGCAGCGGTGTACGAAGTTTCGCTTAAGGATACTTCGGATGGCGGCTGTAGCTCCCAAAAAATCTGCTGGTCATCTGTAGGATTGAGAATGAGAAGCACAGGGAGCTGACCAGACTCTTGTGGGGAAACTATCACAACAGTAGATAATAGATTCCTAAAATGTATTTCTTTAGAAAAAGTTAAAAATAAAACTGTTACACTTCCCTGGAATTCAAAGCCTTAGGCCCCTGCAGCCCTGAAGAGCCCCTGTCCTCTCAAACCCATGAGAAGGTGAACAGCGTAGTTTACAAAACGTTGGGAAAGTTTTTTGTGGGTTTCTTAGAATTCAAGCTCAGGTTGTAAAACAGTTCTGTTTTGAAAAACTAAGTGATAAGATTAGGAGATAGATGAATATAAAGATTTTCAACTGTTACTTACTTAGACGAGACCAAATAAAATCGCCATTGCCATAATTTACATGACTTAATTTTTTGGTTATCAGTTTTCAACGTAAGTGGCTAGAAAAAGATGCCTTACAAAGGTGCAATAGCACCGAGCTGCGAGTGATTGAGCGACACCGTCCCTGATGCCACTATTAGCGAACATGCGTGAGCATAAGTGTCACCTGCAGTCATTGGCCAACAAAT
The DNA here is from genome assembly GCA_003287335.1 of Lednia tumana. NCBI lineage: Eukaryota > Metazoa > Arthropoda > Insecta > Plecoptera > Nemouridae > Lednia > Lednia tumana. The sequence continues at coordinate 7,948 of QKMV01004516.1, read as the reverse complement.
TGTCACGTCAGAGCCAAGGCCCTCGATTGATAACTTGCCTAACGCTCGCTTGATGGGCGGAAGTTTATTTCGGCTTCACGACGCAATTTTGGCTTCACCCCGATATGTCTAGCGTAGTTGTGGTGGTATGAGTTAGTACACCGAAGGGTAGCATCATATTTAGGCTTCCTTTGATTTCCTCCTTTTGGGCGCACGGGTCGAGACCAGCGGCATTCCCCCGAATTTTCAATTTCTGATGTGAGTAAAAATTGGCCATAATCGAAGTCGAACAGTGTGGAAACGTAATAGGTAGCACGGAAAATGCTACATTGATTGAAAACAAACTCACAGCTATTATAGAGAGAATTGAGTTGGCTTGTTTTGGCATGGAGTTCAAATATCGAATTTAAAAAATACCCTTCATGAGTTAGGTATATTTTAATTTTCAGGAAAATAAATAAAACAATCGGGGTAGGTTCAATTCTTTATAATTTCAAAAAAAGAAAAAATGGAAAATTGCAATATTGCATATTTAGCCTTTACTTAAAGATCAGGAAATGACTACCGATCTCAACCTGGATAGCTGATCAGCAGGAACCTGGGACATTCTAAATGTAAAGCAACCCTGAGAGAGAATTCTGTGGCAAGATTTCATATCGCAGATTCGCACCGGAACACATCTGAGTTCTAGAAAAGTAACCGTATTTGTCCTTTTTTAATTTTTTTGGGAAGGGCCAATTCCCACGACTCATCGAGTGAATCCAGCAACTATACTTAAAAACTATTCCCAACACTGAATCATGCCAACAAGTTGCCTAGAGACAATTCACACGACTTATTTGTGCCAACAAGCCACGGAAAGACTATTCTCACGGCTTAAAACACGACAAATACACAACTAATCATGGTGTCCAAGCCCTTAGAAGACTATACGCACGGCTATTTTCAAGGTAATATGAATCACTTACATGGAATACAAAATCCCATCATTGACTGGTAAGAATGATTCAGGGGGGATTATCCCGATTAGTTAAGACAAGGAAGAACACATTGTCGATCCCAGAAACGTGTTTAAAGGTACAACGGATGTCCCTAATTTATGGAGGCAATGATCCACAAAAAGGAAGGCAATGTTGTCATCCGTTCATGTCGTCATGGTTCACCACATTCATTTGGTAGGGATTTGCCGTTGAACCTTTCGAATAGTCTTCCAGAGTTTCAGACGACACTTTATCCTCGTCATGTGGATCACCGCTTCCATAAAGTAGAAACATTTTTCAAGGAGACAGTGGGGGGGACCACTGTTGTATTTGCAAACTTTCAGTGCTGAATGCTACTTACAAGGAAATAAAGATTTTTTTTTTCCAGCACGTTTTTAAAAGCATGAATTGGGGTTTTAACCATGTGAATAGCCTTATTGCGTCTTCAATACATGAGTAATCATGCTTCCATCGTGCGATTACACTACGATTTTTTTAAATCGTATTTTCATTTGCATTTCACATCAAGTATTGTTAAAAATTATGAATCATCTTGTATTTTATTTTTATTACTTAGAATGAACTGAACGTTACTGCAAAGGTTGGGTCTTTCTCTCTTATACATGCTTCCGCATTTTGCATTTGTACTTTTTGTCAATTGAAGCCATTTTGCTACCTAAATACAAAATAAAATATGTTGAAATAAATTTAAATGAAGCTAACATACTCCATTACAAATATAGGGTATTATAAATCTTAAGGGCCTGAAAGAGTGCATTTGCACATAGGTAAGGTAGATTGTAGACACCCAGCGATCCTGTTAACTAGGTCGTTATCTCTTCTACGACTGATATTTTGTGGGCATTTTCTTCGCACTTCTGACATTCACCACTTCGTATTGATACGAAATTAATGGTTACTGGACGCAAATAGCTTCAACTAACCTGCACCAGCATTGAGCGCAAAGACCTGTCGCTGAATGAGCACCGCTGTATGAATGTGTCAGCCACATCCAGCTGGAAGAGGCATTGCTGACACACCAAGGCTGGCAGGCCGTCCCCTTCGCTAAGCTGCAAGGCAATTTTCAGGCCGTTATAGATCAGATTCTCACTACGCTAGTAGAGTAGAACAGTTGTGTTAAGATTGAGTGGAACTTACATTGAGCCGCGTGACGCTAGCGATCTTTATAGCAATGTAATATGCAGCGGAAGCACGGAATATTGGCTCCATGCTTGAACCACCATTCAGCATGCAAAGACGACAGACAACTGCAGTATTGGCCCGGTTGGCCGTGTCGCATTGTTTGCTGCGAGTTAACAAATCTCCAGGATTTGTCCACATGATGAATGAAGAACCTTACCGTCTGAGGGTAGGTAGCGTAGGTTAGAGAAGGTCCCAAAACGTACACACGAAGACTGGATAAGACTTTAATCGAAACATACCCCAGTGCAACGATATTAATATGTACTAAAATATACTGGTTATTTGTTGATGAAAGCTGAACAACCCAGCTTTGTACAGATCACATAAGATCGCGTGAAAAGCGACTTGTTGAGCATCCGAAAACGTGCTTGCTCGAGTCCCGCCAACTAAACTGTAGTTTTAAGTAGATAATTGACCATTAAATGGCGACTAAATGAAAAAAAGCGCGAAATACTGAAAGTGAGTACATTCGAAAGCAAACGATCCCGATGTAGTCCTTATGGAATTAATCACTAACATTTCCCAATTACGACAGGAAATGACTCTGAGTCCTGCTTATATGTTCATGGAGTGGACATTGGTTTCCAAACCTTTTTTATGCATTAGATCGAAAATATTACGTTCCGATATAGGTACCGAATTTCGTACTGAAGCCAATGAACCACTCTGCTTCTGTATTGTGACCAATTTCAAGCTTTTAAGTGAAGTAGAGGAAGAAAGAGGTTGCAATGTTTATGGTTTTGGGAAGACCACAACAAGGTCCCTAGCCTTGCCAGAAAGGTTTGGGAATAGAAAGGGAGAGGTGAGGAGATGTCCATGCTCTTTTGATTCCAGCGTTTGCCTAGAATGGTGTGGGAAATCACGGAAAACCTTGAGGACCATACCCAGGAACTTCCAAATGCAAGGCAGACGCGCTAGCCTCGTGACTACCGTGCTCGTTAGCACACTCAGTTTTGTTGCAAAGTTAGCAGGGAAACCGAGACAGCATTTGATGAGTGGGAAGAGAGTTTCAAATGAAATAATGTACAAATTTTCCCCAATATCGAAATGTTAAGCTATATACTTTATTTGATCGGAGAAAGAAACAAAGCATGGTATTCAGGGTGTGCTTTTACCCCTAGAAACATATTTATTGCAGATGTCCAGTCTTTGGACCAGCAGCAAAAGTGTGCCACCTACAGGCAACATTTCCACACCACTTTTAATTATGTACAGTTCATAAGAATCAGTCCCTTTCACACTACACACCGTATCAAGCGTAGGGCTATATTAAGGAATTGCGCAAGACTATTTCCGGAAACATTGCAGGCCCTCAACCAGTGTTAGAATCTGTCCTCCAGTAGACCCTAGATATCAGGCAAGCAGCGACAACAAATCAAGGTGCTCTCGTTTTACCGTCGGCCTGTTGTAGCTTTTGACAAGATTTAGGGTCGAAAAAGATTGTTCCCCTGAGCAGTTTGCAAATGTGACAGTATGGAGCAAAACCACTCAACTATATAAAAGGAGCGGCGCTTGATTAATTTTTAGACAATGAAAAAATAAGTTTTCAATTTGCGGCATTCCCGATACAGTATACTAGGCATGTCTAAATCTTGAGAGTATTTATCCCAAATTCAAAAGTGTGTGCAACTCCTTACAGGCGATGCTCTGCTGCATCCCAGAATGGAAAAATCAGGATGCTTCATGAGACATAATCAGTACTCACTCAATTAATATTCAAGTACGTAGGTATTTATTTAACGGAAATAAAGTGGGTACACAATTAAATGATCAGGACAGAGCCATCTATGGTCCATATTTTCCTGCCTAGTACACTTGAAAAACTCACAAACTCAGTCACAAAATTTCTCAAGCGTCATAACATTGGGCTTACGATGAGCTCCTCACGGTTCAACATATCATAATCTAATTATGTCAATTTTCAGAGCCATTGCTAATTGAAATTTTATTTTCACTGTGTTTGACGGTATTTGGAAACGGTTTTTTCCGTTATATTAAGTGTACAAAATTTAAAAAATGTATACAGCAGAGCAAATATCGTTTTTATAATAAGTCAACAGAACCTAAAATAGTGCACTTGACGCTGCAGGCTAAGCTTCTTGCGACGCAACCTAACCTAAAACCGACCGCGCTTGGCTCCTCGTCCGGCTGGCTTGAGCGGGTCCAAGGCGGCAGCAGCGTTACGCTTTTGCACCGCGCACGGTCGGCGGACGCCTCGTCGGTTGGCGCCGTGGCCGTGGAAAAGCTTCTTGCGGTCCTGCGAGGCCACCAGGCTGCGGAGTGTGTTCGGTACGATGTAGTCGGGCACGTGGGCCAGGTGCGGCTGCACGCGGACCGTGCCCAATGCGCGGTCGTGTCGGAGAGTGTCCAGGTCGCCGGGGTTGGCCGAGAAGAAGGCTGCGCGACAACAATGAGTACCGGTTAATAGAGTAGTCTCGTACCTATTTTGAGTAGTTCTCATCGAGGTCAGCCCTACATTTTCTTGCCCCACTGTGTGGCCTAAGGGATGGCGAGTGCACTGAACCGGGAAAAGATCCATGCTAGCTAGATTCTACAACCTGATTAGCAAAGGCAAAGCAACCCTTACACAATTTTAGCACTGGTATAAATTGCTTGGAATGCACAGTAAGAAATAACTAAAAGCATGTAAAAAGGGGAAATAGTGTGTGTGCTTGATTTTTAAACTCTCAAATTCTCCAGCTAAATGAAAACAAGTTGTGATGCGTGATAGACCTTGGAAAACTACATGCCAAATTTCTAAGATGTCTACCTATTTACCTTGAATGCTTGAAGAAACCAAGCTGATTGTTGTTGCTTTTCGACAGGAGCACAAATTTTGCTCCGATTTGTATGGGAGGAGAAATGATTGAGTTTCAAAATTGTTAAGTTACACCCCATAAAGGAAAAAAAAACTATGATTATCTCTGAAGACTAGTCTGTGGGGAATGAAGGTAGGGCAAGAAGTTCGATTTAAGAGCGACGAGATCCAAACGGCAGGTCTCTACTTTTTACATGGGAGGAAGAAAATAAACTTGCAGCAGATTTGCATGCAACATCTCCAACTGAGAATCCGTATTCATTGTTTTCACGAGGACCACTGCCGCCAAGACCAATTCAAAAATGCAAAAACCTCTTTAACACAGACGTTTTAAAATTTACAGATTGCAAAGTCATACCTAGATAAAAATGTAGAAAAAATCATCTGTCATAACATAAAAATATTGCTTAGAAGTAAACCAGAACGTCTCAAAGGTTTCTATCCATTGATAAGTAAATAGCACAGTTCACGAAACGCTGGGAAAGTTTTAACAGCTTTCATAGCATTCAAACCTAGTTTGTATAAAATTTATAAATTTGTATACATTTGTATCATATAGTTTCTACAACAGGTTGTTTGAAAACCAGGAGATGGAAACGACACGAGACTTAAAAATTTTGTCACAAGAAGAGCTGTTGTTTACAGCCGTGCCGCAAACACGAGGGAGCATATTCTGCATTTATCGAGACGCCTGTGATCCTCGTAAAAACTATGAATTGTCGGCAGCGTACTCTTGAGCTTTGCGCTGTTGACAAGCTCGGTCTTGATCTCCTGCAGGCGAGCCTCGCGCACCGCGGTGCGGGTTACGGCGCGCCACGCATCTCGAGCACGGTACCGGAATCCCGCCGCCTCCTCCAGGTCGAAGCTGTACTTCCTGCAACCGAGCGACGGCCACAATCAGCCAGCCACACAAGCTCCCAAGCCAGGGATTTGGATCCGCTGCATTGCAATTTCATCTCTTCATCTCTCATCGCTACGTTTGAAGAACGCATATGCAGAAAGGCCGACAACCCTATTTCTCTGCGCTTACAATTTTCTTCTTTTGGTAAGTTGCACCTCCTTTCCACTTCAATCCACAAGAAAGTAGCCTTTTTGAAACTCAACATCCTTATAAACTTTTACATTTATGAGATATGAGGCACTTGAGTTCAGGACTACTAGGAAGTGTCAGTTGGAAAGAAAGAAAAACGGGAAAAGTGTACATTCCCGGATGGGATGAACAGTTCCTACAAGTTCCTGATTGGTAATCCGTCGTGTATGCTGGCTTTAGCACCCATTTCAGTGTCCTAATAGCAAACACAGAAAGTTTAAGGCCGTGGTCAAGTCCAGTGAAAGTGCCACAGCGAACAAGGTACTTTTCTATCATGGGCGTACAGCCAAATCTGTATTACTTCATTTTTGCAAAAAAATAAGATTTTCATGTTGAAAAATCAAAAACTAAACACATTCTTCAGTCTCCCAAAGCTGCGTAAATCTAAAACATCAACTCAAGACGTTATAAACAATTCAAATTACTGAATAACTCTGAATGGACCATTGTAATTGGCAGCACCAATGCATAAAAAAGGAGTAAGTCAGTTTAAGCACAGTTTTAACTAGACTCGACTCGCATTCTGTTGGAAACAAGTATGCCAGGAAGAACCATGTAACTCCACAGAGAATTTTAAAAAATATTGATTATCTCAGAACTATAAAAACGAGGGTACGTATTTTCGCTGTACGCCGACATTATACAAAAATAGCTCACTCTACTTGGTCCAAATGGCTATGTAATCAAATCTGTGTACGCGCAAACGCTGACACAATACGAAGCATAACACTCCGCAAATCAATTCCGTTAATCGAATAGAGAGACGCCTCTTGTTCTACACGAGAAAACAAATTGCATTTTGCCAAATTTGAGTGAGAACACCTAAACGTCCATTCGCTATTCAGTGGCCCCATAATATAAAGAGTTCAAAATTAAAAAAACGTCAAGTGTCCACAGCTTGCAAGAGAAAAAGAGAGAACTCACTTGATGACTTCGGCTTCTGTCTCGTAGCCGGCGCGGAGGTGTTCCTCGACAGCGTAGAGAAGTTTAAGCTCCTTGCTCGCAACCAGCGACAGCGCAGTGCCCTGTGGGAAACCATGTACGCTTCAGCACTTGATCGATGCACTTACGACGGAAAGCTATGCCACGCAAAGCACTGCACGTGCAACCGTACACCTTCGTTAGTTCGGAGATAGCCAACTATTGTGCTAGGCGGGTGCCAAAGGAATGGCGCAAAAAGTTATTGGAAATATTCTCACGATAATTTAATTCCTGAATTTTGTTCCGATTGAAATGCAACAAATTGACTGATCCGCTTTCCTTCCTACGATGTATTTCAGCCGACCAGCACCAGTTCTTAAAATGTAAATTAATTGGTTGCTTAAAAACGCTTGCATTTGTTCGTTCTAAAAAATTACACCATTTTATCGCTGCGATAAGCTGTTGCTAGGATTTCATGCCAAGATAGGCTTCCCATTAGCCTGATTATGTGTCAAGTAGGCATTATCCTGAAATTGATGTCATTTTGTGTTTTCACTTATAAGCACCAGATAATTTTCCAACAAATTCTGACTTAAAAAAAATTACACAAGCTCACAAAAAATTACACACAAACAAAGTATTCGTAAAGATAGAAACGTTAGGAGTTTGTTTGTTAGAAGTTCCTGGAAGTGAAATCCAGTTAATAAACAGTTTGTTTGAAAAGTAAATACATATTTGTGATCCTGAAATAATTCTCCATCTGTAAATAGTTTAGGAAATGCAATGTGGATTCGAGCATCTTCAATGCTGAATAAAACAATTGACAGCTATTAAATTTTTAAGACTCATGTCTCCTGACTAATTTCAGCACTATAGTTTAAAAATAAACTGTTAATAACTGGGTTAAACTGCTGAAAACTTCTAACAAATAAACTGCCAACGTTTCGCTAACCTTGC
>QKMV01004515.1:0-10105 GCA_003287335.1 Lednia tumana | reverse complement strand
GTTGGGGGACAATGCTTTTCTTATGGCGTTAAAAATCCCCCAATGTTGATCGTCTCTGGAACGCTAGTCGTCCATTGGAAAAAAAACTGAAAACTAGTCTTGCAACAAAAAAAATAAAAGCAAAGAAAAAAAAATGTCCGGACTATCATCCATTTCTGTATATGCCTGATGTTTGTGTGCCAAGTTTATCGCCAGCCTCGGTCGTACGTAATATCATAGCCTACATAAATGAGGGCTGTGTCACGGGCGGTCTTCCTGCATCTTCCTATCTACTAATGTATACGGTTATTGCACGATATTTGAAATAAAACATTTACATTTTTTCCTGCTTCATTGATTTCTAAAATTGGGATTTTGATTTCCTTCATTATTAAGCCGCTGGTTTCTTATTTAATCGTGTAAAAAATACTTTATTTAATATTTCTATCAGACTTCTTAATTTTTTGAAAGATTTTACAATTAATGTTTATGCCATCGAAATTAAATTATCTCCTATCACTAGTGGGCTGCAGGTGGCCTATAGTATTGCGACTGCTGCACAGTCGTTTGATGTGTGTCGATGTCTTCAATGTGTTATTGCAGTCATTTTGATTACTTGGACACATTTACCGTTTTAAACATGCAGTGTCTTCAATTTACGAGTAAAATTTCTCTCTTTTTGGCGAAGTGACTTAGATCAAATTTCATCTCGACTTGAATACGAGCTGAATTAAATCGAAGGGAGATACTAAAAGTTGTTGTATGCGATAATAAATCACCACACACTATAAAATAACTTATCCACTTGCCTCGTTCATTTCTAACAACAGTGTCAAGAAATAGCAAGTTATCAACGCTGCTGGTAGTAATACGGCTGATGCTGATGCAGGAACTGGTCTATACACCTACGTCACCGATTTCCCGTCCCGATTCAGCTGCACGGCGCAAACGAAAACAGCAGGAGATGAAAATTAGCGGCTGTCTAACAGTATTTACTTCTATGCCTTGATCCTCACGAAATGAAGAAAAACTTGTTTTCCCTCCTTTTGACTGCAGTTATCCTTGCCTTCTATACAAAAATGCAATCACTTAAACTCATTCTGATTTCGTTATATCCATATCAAGAACAGGCTCTTTTAGATGTACAAGCCACACCACTGTCTATAATCCCCCCAGACCCCAGCAGAATAGTAAAATAGTATGCTTGCGTTTGGCCCTAATATAAGTCGGTAATCAAATTTACGTTTTTTTTTACTGCTTCGGCGCCAGAACAAAAGAGTTCAAACTAGCTGCAAAAAAGTAAATAGCAGAGCTGATTTACGCACCGACTCTTATTTTTTGGGAACTGTTGGCTAGCAGGTAGAACACATATCCATACACATTTTTCCGCCATGGCTAAATTATAAGGCACGAACGTGCAACTAATTTTTTAGCCGGCTATAAACCTTGCCAGAACCTTGTGCCTGTTAAGCTACGCTCAGAACAAAGGCGAAGCGGAGCAGCGGGACACGGTTTTTTCTGGCCAATCGAGACGATCTGCTAACCGAGCCACGGGGATCTTCGATGATTAGCTGGAAAAAAATACGTTCCCCTATCCCCTTTGTTGCGAGTGGCGATTACGGGCTGGTTTCATAAACTGTTCATGACGGATTAAATTGCATTTGATTCTTGTGCAAGGAATTTCAACTAGTAAAAAGTAACACATTCTAATCAAAGATTGAGAAGTTAATTTCGGATAGACTACATGCAAAAAGTCATTCCAGGACAATTAAAATCGTGTGTGTGATGCTTTTCTTATGGGGTTACATTTTAAAAAGTCCTTATTGACTCTGGATAAAGCCTTTTTGAATGTTGTCTTTTGAAAAGATGTAGAAATTACTCCGAGAGCCGCGACCAGAGCCTCGTGGATGCTGACGGTCTAGCAGTACAAGGTTGAAAGCCGATAGACAACATTCAAAAAGGCTTAATCCAGAGTCAATAAGGACTTTTTAAAATGTAACCCCATAAGAAAAGCATTGCACACACGATTTTTATCGTTTCTGGAATTACTTTTTGAATGTGGTCTATTGTGAGCCCGCTGCCTGGAGGCTGACACCAGTTAGTCTGTGATTTGGAAGCTGAAGAGCTTAATTTCTGGCTTTCCTCTTACTGGAGACTAATTTCAAGGACTGTTTATTCTAAGATTAACTTTTGTTATTGCTAGGCAAAATGCCTTGCACATTGACCAAGCTTAATTTAATCCCAGATTAATAATGGTGAAACACACACACACACAGTCAGGCCTTAAGATGCCAATGTCTGAAATGACTACCATATTCTTCAATACCGTTTTCAGAACCAAAATCTTGTGAAGACTGTCAGAGCAAGATCATCAAAACTTAATAGTTATATAAAACAACACTAGAAATCATATAAAAAACCTTCCCTAAGTTTTAGGTAGGCTACTGAGATGTTGTTAATTAAATTCTTATTACCTACTCATTAAGTTCACTACTTGAGACGAGATTTCTTCAGCTCTCTTGCAGTTTCTGATTTTTTTGCAGCACGTGTTCGTTTCGTGCCTTGCTTATTTGCCTCAGCTTTGATAACACTTTGCTCTTTCGGATTGCCAGAGTTGCAAACTTCCATGATGACAGGCTTCGCAGAAACGCCGGATTTCACACCTTTGATCGTCCGGTTTGGGGTAATCTTGATCTTTGCTGCTTCCGGCACCACTCGACTTAGTTTGCCTGCGAGGTCGGTGAACTTGTGGTCCCATTCACCTAGCTGGCGCTTCATCTCGGCTAGTTGTGTATCCTGGCTCTTGATCTTTGCATCTTGCAAACTTATCTTGCGGGTTAGCTGGCGGTTCTCCAGGTTTACCTGATAAACATTGAATACATTTTTAGTAGTTATTGGGAGAGGAAAGCATCTACACCAAGGAGTAAAACCAAAACCAAAAACCTGGAAAAAACTATATTTTTCAAAACCGAAACTGTAACTTTTAAATGTCCAAAGAATGAGACCGGGAACAAATGGGTTGTTTCCGTTAATGTTGATCTTTAAGTAGCCTAAAAGCCACTAGAAATTCTTACTTTTATTTTTTCAAAACCAAAATCTCAACATTTTAACAATTTTTGGTCATTTTCTTATTGAAATTGATTTGAAAGAATTAGTTTCGATCCTTGGGCAAAGTTAACAGTGAAAAAGCCAGAAATTTTACTCCCCTTACCTTCAATTCCATAAAAAGAAACAATTTCAATTATGGAATGGAGGAAAAACCAGAACTATCTGACTGATCCTGGTTAAAAAAAAACGAAACTGAAAATGGCAAATAGCAAGAACAAAAATCGATTTCAGTCTCTGGGCTACCACAACTCATATGAAACTTTCTGTTTGTTTCTTTTTTAACATGCACGGCTTTTTACACGAATGGTTTTGCAATGCATAGACGGTAAAAATTGTTTTCTGTAAAGGGAATATTCAGTCTCAACTCGGAATTGAAAAACTGGTAAAGCTGAGCGTAAGAATGTGAATAAACATTTAGCATCTCTAGTATTTACCTTCTGAATAAACGTGTTGAAAAGAATCCGCATGTCGGTGACCGTCTTCTTGGATTGGCTGGCGGCACGTGCCCGTCTGGCTAGTTCAAGGCGGAACTTGTGCAGCGTAACATGGACACCGGCGCGAGTGGTGTACGCGGCCAGGGAATGCGGCGACGAGCTGGCCGCATTAGCAGGGTTAACCATGTCCAAATGTCCCAGCCCGCTGGTGGGAATACCTGAAAGAACATTGCACCCTTTGAATACACATTATATCAAGCAAGCAAAGGGCTACCACAACTCGCACATATATATATATCTGTTCTTGTTTTTTTCTTTACTGTCTTCTCCGACTTGAACAGAATGACCGATTGACTTGAAAGTTTTACCACCCCTGCAAACTACGCCAATAGTCAATAGTTTGTTTTATAAAAAAATAACAAAGATTTGGAAAAGTCCCATTTAGATTAGTACTGGAAAAGCTTCATCATGATTTTTTTTTTCTTAGAGACTTTTGTATTAATGTTTGTACGAGTGTGAAGGAGATACCGTAACTACAGGTCACAACTTAGAGGTTACAAAGAATTTTCTTTGAGGTAAAGGCTCGTCCAAAGCCCTTCATAGAAAATTAGCAAAGTTCAAACCAAATGCAGCGGGTTGTGTCAGATGGTTCAAATCTCTAAATGATTTGGAGCAGAATGTTTTTTTGTAGTAGAATTTTGGAGACTGGGTACTTGATGTGAGTACAAGCACAGAATCGTGTGGCTTTGAGACCACCATGTAATGTTACCTGAATTAGCCAATTTCCTGGCAATGACAACACGTAGCCTAGGCACAATGTGTTCATCGAAATGCTCCATTGCCATGGATGAAATATCCCGTAATTCTTGGAGTACCTCATGTACATTACTATGTTCTTCATGTGCTCTTGGTGGATTTTTCATATTCTTTATGGAGTCTAAGACGCGAAATATCTCGTCAGTGACCTAAAAATTGAACATGCATCGATGCAGTTAATCTAGTATTTTCTATAGGTAGCCAAAAAAGCAACCATTGGTAGCCATAGCCAACCTTTCCAGGTATGAAGCAACAGAGTCCAGCATCTATAAACTTCGAGTACGTCATTGACAACATGGATAATCGTGTCTCTATGGCAGTGAGAATATCACAATGACGAGCCATTACGTGGTTTCGTCTTTCGGACTCACGCCGCGGAAGGAGAGCCTTACACTTTTTGAAACATTGTGAGTGGTATCTTTCCACAGCAAAGAATCCTCGATTCAAAGCATGTTTGCATTTGTCGTTCCAAACCCTCGATACCTATTGTGCCGATTAAAAATGCCGGTTAGAAATCAAACCAATGAAACTGTAGCATTATACAAAAATTACTATTACAGTTACCTACCATCCTGAACTTGGCAACTTCATCAAATGTTAAGTATGAAAAAATTTCAACCAGTACAACATCCGGAAGCTGCATGATATTCATCGCGGCTGAAATAATTTAAAAATTCCTGCAAATATTTGCTTGAATAACAATGCGGACTCACAGAATCTTAATTACTTTCAATAGGGATGATACGATTAATGTATAGAAATCTAGCGATTGACATAACCATGACATAACCAAAGAGGAGCCTGTGTGACCTGCTGCTGAAGCCAGAGTCTGACCCAAGCAGCTAAAAGCGGAACTTATCGCCGGTCTCGCTGGCTCGCTTGAACCTTCTGGCATTCGATTGTTTGAGATTCTAGATTCCTGCTGAATGCCATTTTAGTTTCAACATGGCGTTCAACGGTGATGGACCTGTTTCAAAGCGTCAGCGCACTGATATAGATTCCAGCCAGCATAGAGTAAGTTATCATCAACTTAAATTTACTCTAGTATTACGGTGACAACTTTCTTTTTGTTGTTCACACAGAATACGGGGTTGCTCTGTTTATTGTGTTCATAACCTCCTCAACGCTATAACAACTCCTACATGGGGTTTCAGGGTATCAGTTGCCACATTTTTGATAAGAAGGTAAGCTAGCGTTTTATTTTTAAAGCGAGGAGGGACATTTGTGCCAGAAGTGTGACCGCCGTAGGTATCAATTTTACCATTAAGCCCCTAACTGACAAATTCGGCATGGCACATCACTGGACACTTGCCGAAAACGAAGATGCACATTTATTTTTAAGATTACCAACTTTCTGTGCAAGTCAGCTAATCAGCTGATACATTGTGTTCGATCATTTTCTGTACTATCATAGCTCTATCTCCATCATTGGCTATTCGGTTAGCTCGGAATAGCACGTTGGAAAGGACGCGAGCTCCTCGTCTCCCCTTGTATAAGTTTCTTCAATGATGAAATAAGGCAAGAGTAAAGTTCAGTCAATACAATATAACATAGCTAATGGAGTAAGAAAGACAATTAGGCACGTCAAACAAATATTGTCAAGATACCTTGCTGGAATTTATACACAGCGTCTCTAAATGTACCTACAAATACACCCATAAAAATATTATGAATTACGATATGCACTGCACTACAACTGCTACAGTGTTGTGGCGTTGCTTGTGGCAAGATCACCGTGACAAAAGAAATGTATTTGTCTCTTGGCTGCAAAGCCGAGTATACTTTGTAAGGTAGTAGGTACTCACAAGTCACAACCCAACAAAACAATGCGTGGATTCTTCAATTCCGTAAGAGAAGATCTTGAGTAATGAAAACTGAAATTGGATTTTCCTCCCGTCTTGTTCCAGAACCATGCAGATGAATACAACTCTGGCTACAATGACGAGCCTCGCAGGAAAAGGTAAGCAAGCAGAACTCGATTTGTCGCAGGGTAGGAGGACGTGCATTTTAACCACAGCCCACTTGATCCCTGCTCGCTGACTCTGCTCGCGAGCAGCCAGCGAGCAGGGATCAAGTAGGCTGTGATTTTAACAATTTACAATACCTATCTAAACCCCTTTTGGGGCTGAGAGTGCAGCGGCAAATGTGCTCGTCAAAGAACGTATCCAGTGAGCTTTTTGAATAGGCTGTCAATCACTAGATGGCATGTGGTGTAATAGGGTCTGCAGTGAGCGTAATGGCTTGTGCAAAGGTTGTCATTTGTCATCTGTGGAAAGATTTACAGAATATAACTGGTAAGTAAACATTTCAATGAATGAAGAATTCACACCACGTACACTCTGTGATTGACAGCATATTCAAAGAGCTCACGGGATACCTACTTTGTCTAGCATATTTGCCGCTGCACTTTGAAGCCCGAACGGACGTAGAGGTAATCACAGTTAGCAACGAGATCCAATGGGCTGTTCTTACGGTATGAGACAAGTGATCTTGTGCCAAATCTGAGTTAAAAAACACATGAAGATAATAGACCACATTCAAAAAGTAATTCCAGAGGCGATTAAAATCGTGTGTGTTTTGCTTTTCTAATGAGGTTACATTTTATAAAGTCCTTATTGACTCTGGATTACGCCTTTTTGAATGTTGTCTATTGAAGCGCGCTTATCACGCTAAGTAACAATGTTTGTTTATTCAGCGTTATCTCAAGCTAAAATTTGGCACAAATGATGCTCCCAAAGTATGTCTAAAGCGTGGAAAAGAAAAATATTTTGTTAATCGGAACACCTCATTAACGTTCCGGTTAGCCGAAGGTAACATAAGTAAAAGTACCATACCCTTATGGGACCCTATCGGACCTCCATGGAGCTCTCGCCCCCCAAAATTGAGTGAAACTGTAGTTAATAAAGGGGTCAAACTTGGACGTTTAAATGACTCGTACGGATGTTAACTCACAAAAGCCTAATTGTCTCAACCAGTTTTATCAATACAAGATGCAAAAAACCGCATCCTGCTAACATATCTGGCCAATTTGCTTGTTGATTTTCTAGCTATAGGTGGCGATGTATTACCAAGGGGTCAACTATGGCCAAGTCTTCGTTACTGTGTCCTGTGTACTTCAAGAAAAATACAGTGCCTGATAATTGTTGGGTTCCCGATCATCCAGGGTTCATCCATCGAGGTGTCCTGTGCTAATTCTTACAAGATGCCGTTCTTTTAATACCGATTGTGTGTGTGTGTGTGTGGGGGGGGGGGAGAAGTTAATGAATATTTAGTTTACGAACGTTCGTTTTGGGCTCTGGGCGGCGAGCACCAACGCCCCTGATATGTTGACTTTGCTCCTATCACAGGATTACATCCAGACTTGAAATGTGATCAGAAGCTTTGCTACCCGACTCCCGCGAGAATTCTCTCGTGTAGTAGTATTGCAAATAAAATAAGCAGTATCTATATAATTTGTTAGATTCCCATGTTATGCGATATCTTTGGATCACTAGCTTTCGTCGTATCGCGTAGTACATTTCCTTTTGAAGTCTTAACTTATCTCTCCCGAGTCCTGAGAATGTTTGCCATGAAAGTTGCCTTACTCCGTCGTAATTCGATATTATTGTACATCGTATATCGATCTTGTAGGTGGAATTAGCGAGGACCCGCCGAGAACTTAAAACTCGTTTCTACTCTCAGGACTGCTGTTACCTTTACGCTGTGAGACTGAAATATCCTACTTGCGAACGAAATCCAGATTGGAATTGGATTAGATCGTAGGTTGTTGTACTTGAGCTCTCAGACAATGGACTGCGATTTACTGTCTGTGTTTTCCATGTGGTCAGTGTTTGCCTTGAAGTCAGCATCTTTCTCACAGAGTGTGAATCATCTTTAGGATCTTCATGAAACGTAATTGAAGACTCGAAGCTGCAAGCAAATTTTATTGAATCACAAGAAGTCGTAAAATATTGAAACTTTCATCATGAGTTCTTTACAAGCGGTACAGTAAACACGGGATACCCCCCCACACCCCTATTATTTGGCTGCAACCACTTTTAACGATACCGCAAACAAAAATGTTATATTCTAGTTGTTGTTTATGCAGATTTCACGTGTCCAAGAAACGCGTATCGCCTTCCTGCCTAACTCAGGTGGTCAATCTTAACGCACGACTCTATTTTGTACGACAAACTGGGATTTGCACGCGTCGCTGTCATTTATTTCATGCACAGAAGGAATTCGCGGGAAAACTCGCGGTATGATAATTTATACGGACGGAGGCGACCGGTGGGGATTGAACTCGGGCCACTCCTAAGGCCCTGTCGTTCCAAAGGGGAACGAGATTTCAACTCCGGCTCGGAAGGAACTCGATGTGCCATGCTAGCAAATCCGAGTTTGCAGTAGACTGTACTGTATCTATAGTACAGCATGCTCCTATGAGATTAATAGCACCTACACCCTATTTACTGGGAGAGCATACTTTTCCCCCGGGGCTGCTGGTGCTGTTAACATAGGAAGGTATGGCGAGAGAGCCTATTGTGTGGGTGGTACGCAGTATGGTCTCTCACAGTATATACTATTCTATACTGAACCTAATTGGTTTAACTAATGAAAAAAATGTTTGTGATTTGTAGGGTTCAACTATTTGCAGAGATCAATGTAAAACATAGTCTAGGAATGACAGCCGAATGTCGCCTCATGATATATAAGAGATTGGTCTTCGGTTGGACCCTGTAGATTAGTCTTAAGTTACTTCTACAATTTTCAAACCGAAAATGTTGCGTAGCGTTGGCTGCAATTTTTTCACGAGCATCATCTATATCCAAGTGGATTGACCAAACGGCAAACGTGGCAGTAACGCGCTGGAATTTCGGTATAGTTATTCTCATAAAGGTACGCCACGCAAATGACCGTGATTTTCATATTTTAAGACCCCGTGTGAGACCTCAAGTTAGAAAGTTAGAACATATCAATTAAAAACTTAGTGTTTTAATCACTATATCCAGCCAACCCGAAGTAACAGCTGCGTTCAATTTACGGGAACTCCCCCAGAATTTAGCTGGCTTTCGGAAAAAAAATTCGCCAATTTTCGAAAATCATTATTTGATTTATTCAAGACAAATCATTCCATATTTGAATATTTTTTGCGGTTAATAAATAGAAATGATGAATCAAAAATTGATGCATGCTTTGTGCGAAAGCTAGTAAAATTATACGGAATTTCCCCTTTAAATTTCGCGAAGCTGTTTAGGTACTAACGGTTTGACTGTAGCTGTAACAATACATCAGTTTTTAATTCGCTTTTCACCGGAGGGGTCGTACGCAGCATCTCAATCCTCGTCACCTTGCCTCGTCACCAGCTCGTTTATCGTTGCTGATGTTCCTTTCTGTATATCTCGCCGTTCATGGACGCGGCACGGCCGCTGATGTGATGCTGCATGCAAATCTCGCCTTCACACTGCAATAGAGCCTTTTCATTTACAATTTCATCTGGAAACGTACCCTCCCGGAATTGAAGCTGAAGTACATATTTTTACATTTCAATTCTGACGCCATCTCTCCGACTCTTTAATCTGAATGCTTTTGGGTACCTTTCGAACAGTGCATCTGATAGCTATGCCGATAATAGCATCACTTACTTCAGTTACGTAGAGGTACTTCTATAAAATACGTGCTTCGCTTTAAGTCAAGTTCGGGGAAAGATGTTTCACCGAACGGTTTGGCATGTTGGATACACCGGTTCTCGTAAGATCACCGAAGTTAAGCAACATTGCGGTGGACCAAAG